>JAEANM010022132.1:0-11677 GCA_017656035.1 Myanophis thanlyinensis
TTTCCTGTTTTCTGTGCCCAGCGTTCTCCTCCGTTCGAATCCATTCTCCTCCGCTCTCCTCCCGGGCTTCTTTGTGCCAAAGCCAGTCTAAACATCTGGATGACTGTGCAACCCATAATAATGACATCACAGCTTTCCCCCCCCCCCTCTCAGCTGTAGCTTTAACTGATGGAGCCACTTAAATCAAATCCAAATTTTATTGGTCACATACACAGTCATACATGGTATGATATGCAGTGAAATGCTTACGCAACCGCGGGTAAGTTGCTGCGTCGGAACATGTCCCAGTCTGTGTCTTCTAGTGCATCTTGTAAGATTGTTCTTACTGATTGTTCTGTCTTAGTTTACTAACCCTATGCACAACTGGGTCACTGAAGGTTACCCTTTTGGGGTTTGGGGTATTCCTAACTAAATACTTTCCTTCCCACTCCCCAATTCAGCAAATTGTAGAGATAAAAGTCCCAGGGATGGGAAAGTCAATTTAAACTCTTGAACAGCCTATTCTGAACTGAAAAGCAGGCGCTAACGAATAATCCTGAAATTGCTAGGTGTAGTTTCTTTTCCATTTCTATTTTCATATCTAAAAGCTGGAACATTTAGCATCCACAGGATAAAAAGGCAGGTGGAGACAGGTGAGTTTGAGGAAGCAGACCGTTAAACCCCAGCATCCTTCTTAATCTCTCTCAAAATCATTTTGACCACCAGACAAGCTGAGCTATTAAATCTAAAGGAGCGATTTTAACATATCAAACAACCCCAGCAAAACATTTGTGGGCAAAAGATTAAGTCGGGCGGTTTTATGCATACCTATTGCAATGAAACAGGCGTCTCTAAACACAGCCGAATCTCTTTTCTCTACAAGGACATTAGAAGTTATCTGTGTGTTAACAGTGGAAAGGAAAGAAAGTCCATCCAAGGTTTTCTTTCTTCTCTAATCTGATTTGAAATGTATGTATTTCTAGTGGGGGTGGTGGAGTGGGGAGAAATGGTAACAAACCGCTTATCCTTTCTTTGATATAAGGTCTTGTTGTTAAGGCACCCACCCAAGAAGTTTTATAATGCTAAAATGTTACAGCACGAAGCCTTGAGACCTGAGATTTCTCCTCAGGATTATGCAAGGAAGGCATTGTTCTACTACCATTTTGCAGACACATCCAAATCTTCTTAAATCTGTACTTTTGTATTTCATCCCCAGTTGTAGGTTATAATTCACTGTATGTCAGCCAGATGCTACCTTATTATCCTTGAGATCAGTTGTGCAGGTGTCGTGGCCCAGGACTTAGCTCAGATCCTGAATCTGCAGAAGCTTCTCCAACTGAACCGGTGGAAGGTCAACCTCAGAAGACACCAGAAATGGTGTAGGCGTCTCCTGCTTGACCTGGACAGGACTACCTGTAGATGGTTTCAGATTGGTTGAAATGCCACACCTTTCAGTAGCTCTGCATTTGTGTCTGTGTGTGTGTTTTGCCAACAGAGCAAAATAGCCTCATTACTTCACTGCTAGACGTTACAAAGTTGGGGAGAATTAAACACACAGCATTTTGTGCAATAGGTTTAGCCCAGGGATATAGGCTGTTGTTGTTGTTTTTCTTTCCCCCAGAATGAAAACTGCACACAGTTCTTAAGGTACACACTGGAGTCCTTAGTCTCCATATTAGCAGATGGCTGCCAGGTCAAAAACTAAATTTAATTTACATTCCAATTTCGCTACCAGCTAATTTGTTTACGATAATCCTCCTCCAACTGCAATCATTAATCATCTTCTCAATCTGCTGCCTAGACCCATTGCAATTGGCTAACAACTTTTTTTTTTGGGGGGGGGTGTCTCTGAGGACAACCCTCCTGGTTTTTGCAGCTTGGGGGCATCAGATTATGCCTCTCTGTTTTGGCTGGAGGTGTAGTTGGTCATCCGAACGGCTGCAGCCACGGCACAACTGCCTTTTCCAAGAGATTTTCTACCTGGTGGGGTGTGATTTCTATAAACAAGGTGAGATCAGGAGAATGTTCTGGAGGAAGGGTTTGCTGGTCAGTTCAATCCCCAGCGGGAAGTCAATTTGCTGCAGAGATTTGATTGAATTTAGAGGTAGTCCTTAACCTATGACACCACTTGAGCCCAAAATCGAAGTTGCTAGATTGCTAAGTGAGTTTTGCTCCACTTTACGATCTTTCCTGCCCACAGTTGTTGTTAAGTGAATCACTGAGGTTATTAAATCAGTAACATGGTTCTTGTTAAGTCAATCTGGCTTCCAATCATGGACTTTGCTGGTCAGAAGGTCACAAGACCCCCCCCCCTGACACTGCAACCGTAAGTCATAAATGCACGCCACTTGCCATGCGCCAGAATTTTGACCACATGACCACGGAGATGCTGCGACGGTTGTAAGCATGAAAGAACCGGTCACGAGTCCCTTTTTTCAGCGCTGTTGTAACTTTGAACAGTTACTAAATGAACTGCATAGGCCGAGGACCCGTGAACTGAATCTCCGAATTGAACTTCTGCATGTGGCTGGTTTCAAGGCTGCTTTGCATTAGAAACATCTTGTTAATTTTACACAAACATCACCAAAAGGTCTACTACCCTGAACTGGGATGCTGAGAACCCAGTGGTGGTGGTGGGGGAGAGAAATGAGTAGTAGTAGATTGGATGCATTTTTTTGATTCCTATTTCTCTCCATAAGGATTTTGTTTTCCAAGACGGCCATTCCTGAAGGTATTTGGCCTGCCATAAATCCCAGATTAGACCAAATGCCATCAGCCTGAGCCTCCTCTGCCATCTCTTCATGGAGAAAAGGTCGAGCCAGCTAGCAGGGCTGTAAATTAACCCAACCCCGTAAGTATTGTCAATTATTTTTAGATTTAAGTTGCAAGGAACACGTTCCCGAGGCTCTCTTTGCTTTCTTGGAAAAGAGACATATATTTATTCCTTCTCCGTTACATTAAAGGTGGACTGAAATAACCAAGAGCAATACTCCAGGCTCCGTTAAGCATTCTTCGGCTGTTCTTTTCCTCTCTCTTTTTTTTTCTTTCTTTTTGGTGCATCCAGAAAACAAGCAGCTTAATCGAAAACGTAGCCCGGGGTGACCGAAGAATTGGAATATGAATCTCCAACTCAGGAGTTGAGTTTTTCACTGTTCATTAAGAGGTCACCGCGGATTAAGTCGTAATTCATACGTTTATTTTTTCCAAAGGAAGGAAACTCTTCTACCTTTCTCCAAGGGCCTTGTGTCAGACTTTAGCCCTTCTTATGGCATTTTGGCAGAAGTTGAAGGTTAAACCTCTTAGTTTAAATCTGCGGAGCAGGCTCCATAAAGGAAAAGTAAGTATGATCTGAATGTGTTTCGTTCTTGTAAGTCTGAGTTGTTGTATGTCATGGGCTACCTGTAACCACTGGGACTTGGAGACCGGTCCATCACATCTGGATTCTAAGCCAGGGGGCTAATTAAGTTCTTGAGATGGTAACCACCCCTTCAGCAATGGATCTGAGAAGAAGACTCAGCAGTGCCCAGCCGTCCTCAAAGAAGAGAGCAATTTTCACTTCTGCTGATTTACAAGGTAATAAAACTATTGATGGGAAATTGGGAGGGGTAAAAGATCGATGAGCCAGGAGGAGGCCGAGTCAATATTAAATGTTATTCACAACCAAGGACAAGCTGCGAGTTGTCTCAACTTGTGTGCTGTGACCTGACCAGGCTGAAAGGCAACCTGGCAACTTTAAGACTTGTGGACTTCAACTCCCAGAATTCCCCAGCACAGCTTAAAATCACGCCAACAGCACAGAACAAATTCCATTTTTCCAAGAACAGAATTGGCTTTTCACAATCTCCTGGGTTTTTTTTTTTTTCCTCTCTCTCTCTCTCTCTCTTCTGGCAATGTAATCAAGCTTTCATATTTCCACGTATTTGCATTTGGATTTTGCTCTAGGCAAAATTCAATGACCGGTCCAGCATCTGTCAAAAAGCAAAAACTCTTGCTGCAAATGAAGACGTCATTCAAAAGCAGATGAAATTAAGAACATTTTCAATTCTGTTGATTCATTCAAAATGGGGAGTTATTAGGTTAGTGTGTGCGGACCAAAAAATATAGCTTTTGTATTCCTCTTCTCTGCCACTAAGTGGAGAATATGCAGAGCAATACGTCAACGATTCGGTCTTAAAAGTCTACGCTTTTCGTTCCTCAGCATAATGCAGTTACCAGCAGTCTGAAACGCGGAGAGATTTACAGTAGGACAACAAAATGCTGCATTAATGTATATGACAACCACGTCATTGGAGATCACCAGGCAAGTCATGTACCACTGGGGAGGAGGGGGGGGGTTAGAGGAGGATAAAGAGGAGAGATGGTTAGCTGTGGGAAGAGCAGCTCATTATCCAACTTTGGAATAGTAGAGTTTGGGGATTGACAACATCAGTAGAAACACAGACCGAGAAGACATCTAAATTGCACGGAACGTGAAAACGTGAGTCACAAAAACGCATTTTAAAAGAGCATCGATAAAAACCCAGATGTGCACAACAATTAACTGGCAGAGAATAAACAAGGGAAGGAAGATGCGTAGAAGATGATGACTTCTGGAAAGTTTTTCAACGGACTAGCTGAATTATATGTTCTTCCATGGAATAAAGTCATGTTTTGTGTTTTTGTGAGTGCAAGCATTGAAAAGTCTAGAGAATAAGATGGAGGAGCTGATGATGTTCATTATTTGCAATATCTCCTCCTCCTCTACCCCTATTCCTCCTCCCTCCCTCCCACCCTCCCTCCCTTCCTTCCTTCCTTCTTCCTTCCTTCCTCCACCAACAAATCAACAAATAAAGTGAAAAAAAATTAATCTATTTATCTCTGTCACTCACCCACATTTCTGTATCACTTCCCTTTAAAAAAAAAAACTAAAAAATCTCAGAGCGATGGGCCAGAAAAACCAAAACTCCCTGCAAACGTTTGGACCAGTTTTCTTGTTTGCAGCCGGAAGGCTTTGGTAAAATGGATCAGACCCTGGTGACGACTGAGCCAAAAAGCTAGTTGCACCATTTACAAAGCAGCACCAGAAGACGGAGAGAAAAATTTAGAGAGCTCAACTCCTTTTTAATGGCCATTTATGCTGACCCAACTTACGTTTCCTCCAGCTTCGAAGGAAATAATGGCATACATAAACACGCCACTGTCAGAAGCAGAATGGCTCGGGGTGGTGCGAGCTGCCGATAAGTGTTTGCTGGGAAAGTGAGTTAAAAGGTGGTTTGTTTGTGAGTCTTGCTGCACCCCCCCAGATGCCAGATGCAACAGGGAAATAATTGGTTGGCAATAAAAAAAACAACACATCAATTTGTGAAACGGAACAATGCCCCAAGGAGAGAAGACAAATGTATCAGTCCAAAGATAAGAACCTGCTTCAAAATTATGGAGAAAATGAACGTGGGGAAAAAAAAATCAAGGTTAAAATAGATATGTTCTTATCTCTGGCAACCCTTAATGGACTTTTGCTGATCAGGACCGAATGAGGCGGCTTAAGGATTTGTTTGTAGATAAGAGATAGGATATGGGAAGAAGAGATCCTTACTTTGTATTTTTAGAGAAGGTGATACCTTACTAAAATACTTTCTGCTTATTGTGATGAAGGGGGTAGGGCCATTCCTTTATGTATTTCTTTTCTTTCACTATATTCTTAATTTTTCTTCTCTATTTTTTCTTTTCTACTCTTGCTTTTATTCTTTTAATTTGTGTTGGTGTCTTTTCAATTGTAATGTTGAATAAAAAGTACTATTCAAAAATATGTGTGTATGAGTGAGAGAGAGAGAGAAGAGATTGGGGGGGGGGAATATGCTGACAGTTCCTGTTTTCAAATGACTTAGGCTAATCCTTCTCAATTTTGTCCCTGTTTGCAAGGAATATAATTTTAATTGTATGCATTTTATGTTTTTAGAAGGCTTTCACAATGCTGCCATGGAAAGAAGCCCGTTGATATGGACCAAGAGGCTTTATGAAGGCTAACACAATTGAATGATCATGGAGATGGCCATGAAGTTATTTAAGAGAAGTTTCCTTTATTGCTCTTTACCTATAGACAGAATCTTGCCAGACTAAATCAACTATTTGCTTAATAACTGATACTCTATATTGCAGGAATAGCTAGGAAGGAGCCATTTTAACCCTCTCCTTGCTGGCTAAACTTTCCAAGCTCTGCTGCCTTTTTGCTCTCTGGATGGCAATCCAGACAACAACCCAATTGCAGTAATCTCTCTTGTTTTCCTTACTTTGGGAAAAGATCCATTCTCCCATGGAATGACTTATTGGGATATGAACAGCAGGGGTGTCCACTGGCTAAAATCAAAAATTAAATATGATGGCTGTGATGTGCAATCAAACTTCTGCCTGCTTTTTGTGTGTGTCACACATTTTCACAACCAACGGTCTTCACTCTTTTGATCCTACCCAGCAAATATCCCTGGACAATAGCATTGATCCTGAGATTTGATTTGCAGAAAAATTGCTGGAATATCTGAACCTGAATGATATGCCGGGTACGATTGAGATAATCTGATTTTATTTTTCCATTTGGTCCAGGGCAGCCGGTCCATCTAGTGTGCGACAAGGGCATGAACATATATAGTATATATGTTGTCTACCTTTTGCTGGATATTTCATGTGAAATATAACTTCAATATATGTGAGTCCTCTTTGTTTGCTTTCTAACGTGTCTTGAAAAACTGTGGCAAGCTGTTGGATTGAGCGTGGCAATGTGAGATGTACACAACATACAATTCCAGCAGTGAAAAGGAATCTGGCTGCCAGGAGGATTTGACAAAACATGGATTTCCAAGGAGCTTCTGTAAAGAGACATGGGAATAATTGAAAACAGGTATGGTGGAACTGAAAGAAGGTGCATTCTGGCCGTGCAGTCCCTCTCATCTTACTGTGAAAGTGGCGAGACTGAGCAGATACGTAGGGGGACAAGGAGGTGAAAATACAACACCACCAAGAAAACAATATCATATTTACAGCCTTGGAGAACAGCGAAGCCCATACAATTACTAAGAGAGGATAAAATGAAAGCCAAAATCAAAACCAAAGTATCATCTGAGTTCACAAGTAGAGGCCATCCAGGAAGGAAGAGGTAAAATCATAAAAAAAAAAAAAATTAAAGTTGAAGAAGTGAAAGTCAACCAACAGAAGACGAGTTCTGCAGGAATCACCAGCACAGAGACCAAAAGAATAAATAACACTGTAGAGCGGAGAGGGAAAATATCAGAGGTGGGAGAAAAAAACCCACGATTACTTCATCCATGTTTCAAAGATATCAGCTCCCTTTGATCAGAACGGCACACAGAACAGAAAAGGGGAAGAATCAGAAGGGATGATGATTTATTTTTTATGGCCTTTGAAGGTAAAGAGGGAGACAGTGTCAGCCTGGCGAGGTAGTTCAGACAAGAAGCATACCCAGGAGCTCTAATTTTCTTGTGACATTACATTACCAGACTCTTGCAAGTTTGAAGGGATTCCTCCTCTCCTTACACTTCCCAGAAAACTACTGAGGATCCCTTTTCAGATGCTTCTCACACCCCTTTTCCTTCTGCAGGCTCAGCGGCCTCTTATCTGAGGTGTCTCTTCTCCCTGTCTCCCAAGGTCATTCTCATATACCCGTTACATCAACCATGAAACAAGATAAGAGATGGCTTTGAAGTACCATCTGGAAGGTCAGCAAGGATGACCGATTAGATGAACTGATCATACTTGTCCATCACAGGGTTTACGTGAATTTTGTTTTGCTGCATTGCGTCAACCTGGCCACCGCTGTCTCTAAATCATGGCTTATGGTTCACTGTGTTGGTCGTGGGCCAGCATGGAGATGACCAATCTGCCAGCACAGCTGGAGAAGTGGTCCTTTGCAGCCATGGCCACAAAATGGGTTAATAAAAGTGTCACTCATGAAATGGCCGCCTGCAGTCGGGGTGGCTAAATTCAATTTTCTCTCAACAAGTTTTGCTGGGTTGCTCCATTACCCGCATGGGCTTTGCTCCTTAATCTGTGAATACGTCACGTCCTGCTTGCTTCTGATTGAGAAATTTAGAAGCCTTAGCTGCTGTCATTCTACAAAAACAGTTTTGACAACTTTATAAAGGGAGAGATGAATAAATTTACTCGTTTTTAAAAATTCAGCATTTTATGGGCACCGGATGATTATAATGATACATCGCAACTCAGATTAAACTTATATTTCCCATTTGTATCTCATGTCTACTGGGTTGTTAAGATGGGGGAATTGCCCTTAAATCTTAATTAAAAACAACAAAGAAATTTTCAATGTCAAGATTTTTCAGATTTGATCTCTCTCTCTCTCTCTCTCTCTCTCTCTGAGCTTTTGGCCAAATACATGTCAAATCTTTGATGCACTCTCAGCCAGCTCCATCATAAATTTACATACAAAAATTTAGAGAATTTGCATAATACTTTCACTTCATAAGAGTCTGGAGATATGACTGGGAATCAGCTCAGGAGGCTGAACAAACGAGAATCCACTTTCAATTCATCCTACTTTTTCAGCACAAAATCGGGTACCAATTTTGGGTTACGCAGCTTCTAAGAAGGAATCAGAATTAATTAGAAAGGAATGAAACAAAGCCTATTTCAGCATTAGCTCTCCATGGACCACAGTCCACCTGATTGAAAGAGTGGCCAGAAGACATTTTGCCTCACTTTTTTTTTCTTTTTACCACCCTATAATCCCTTTTTTTCAGGATAGAGTCAGGGCCACTGAATGGAGCTGAGCATTTACTGGCCAGATGCCCTTCCTGATGCCTATATAGAGTTCGCAGCAGATATTTTCTCTTTGCATCTTCATAGAGAAACATCTGTTGCTGTCCTTAGGATTGAACTCTCAACTTTTAGAGTTAGAGGTGAGCGTCTTCACTTCTAGGCCACCACATTGTGGTGCACCATACTTTCCTTTAACCCTATAATTTCCCATGAATCACAGATTCTCTCTCATCTTGATGTCAAAGCAAACAGGGTTATCATTCATGAAGGCACCAAGTTGGCTACGGAATGCCATGAAATCCTATCAGCCTTCACATACTATTCCAAACCCTAATTTACATGAGCCCTTGGCCTGATTAACCACAACCTCCTTTCTTCTCCTATGGACTATGTAATTCTGAAGATCAAACTGAGGTTTTAATGGAGACACACAATATTCACAGAATAATCCAACTAGATAAAGGCCACAATGGTTAGAACTTCAGAACTGGGCTACAAAAAATATCTGGCCGATCATTGGATGACAGGCAAGAATTAGCTTTTTCTAAATTTATTTTCTGCTATCTGGTGGTCATCTGGAATTTTGTAGGCCAGATTTAATAGTCCATTCCCAAGGCATTTGACCTGGCCTCCAATGAGTGCCATCAACATGAGTGCCATCAACTTTGGTTAACACACTTCTAATAAGAAAGACTTCATCGCCTTTCAAATCAGTCTCTCCTTTTTTTTGAATAGCTTAACTTGTAGTACCAACAAAAACTTGTTATGCGTAGGCAAAATCTCATTTCTTGGAATATGAAGTCTTTACTCCAACATGAAACTTTACCCTCATGCTACCTGACAGCTCTTCAAATATTTGTAGATAGTTATTACATTCCTTCTGCCACCTCTTTTTTCTAAGCCTCTCCATCTCTTTCTCAAAAGAATTTGTTCTCAAAGTCCTAGCAAAAACAACATTATTCTGTGTGGAAGGTGGGGGGGGGGAGGGGAAATGCGATTTATACGAAGATAGATATTTTCTGCATCTTGAAATGACATAGAGTGGAAAAATAAAACGGTACATCCTTCGTGTGAAGTTGAGGTTTTCAAATATTTCATTAGTTTATCAAAATATAAAAGACAGAAGAACAAAGAAAAAAAATGAAAAGGAGGGGGAAAGGAGGGAGGAAAGGAGGAAGAGGGTAAAAGTGTAGGGTAGAGAAGAAAAATATTGGTTTCTGACTCCTTTTGGCGTAGTAGAATAAGGAAGTAACATACAACCTTAGCTTTTTACATTTATATGGTACTGTATACTAGCCATTTATGTAACAACAAACCTATTTAATCAACACAATCCAAATCAAAATTTAGCAATAGCACTTAGACGTATATACTGCTTCATACTGCTTTTACAGCTCTCTCTAAGCTGTTTCACAGTCAGCCTAAGGTCCTCAACAATCCCAGTCCGCATTTTGCCGACTTCAGAAGGATGTAAGGCAGAGTCAACCTTGAGCCGATCAGGATCAAACTGCTGACAGTGGGCAGAGTCAGCCTGCCGTATTGCATTCTAACCACTATGACACCAGAGCTCCTTGTTTCATGTTTTTCCACCTCAAGCACAAAGTCCAAACGGGGTTTCCAAGTAGAAGAAGAAGAATTGTGTTCTATTCTTTAATCAAAGCAGTCAACTTAGCCACTTCTGCTAACTCCATCAACTTTCTTCACGTGAAGTTAAGCTAGCTCTTAACTTTCTCATTGGATCTATTTATGGATATTGTGAAGAGGTTGTTTTCTCACAACCACTCAGAAAACTGGAGGGGATCCATGCATAACTGGGGAGTCCAGGAACGGATACATTTAATAATAATAATACGGCAAAAACCATAATTTCATCGCTCTTCTTTGAGAGTCACCTCCTACGGGAGATGGGCATCCAGAAATGCTGCTTGTTCACTTGGACTTGTTTGCACCTTGGAAAGGTTTTCAACTGGCTATGATTTTCTTCTGAAAATATCAGTTAGGGAGAAACTGCCAAGAAACTGCCAGCAACTGCCAAGAAAAATACACGAAGAAGTCCACAAAGGGCTCCAGAAGTCAAACTGACTCAAGGGGTTTTTATCTTTTATCTCTCTTGCATTCTGGTATCTATTGGTACCAGATGTTGCATTCATACAATCAACGGGATGTATTCCATTTTCTGCTCCGACAATTCTTCGTCGCCGCAAAGATGGAAACAGTTCGCATCACAAACACGGCAACCTTGCAGGCCTCTCATTAAACGCAGCCTCCATTCCAGGAGGGTGATAAAGCTATCACTTGACATCCCAACTGGCAGCTTGAGAGACCAGGGTGGCTGTTCCCTATAATTCACTCGTCAAATGAAATCAATTTTCAGACATGACATCCGAGACAAGGAAAATCGGTCTTGCTAGGCTAGGCTAGGTTATGCTTCCTAGAGTTGGTCTGGCTAAGCTAGGTTACACTTCCAACAAAAATAAAACCGATGTGGAGCCCAGTGCAGGTCTTAAAAACCAATAATCAAGGCTTATTTCATCAGTGCTCGATGGAAGGATTCCCTCCAGAAAACAAGGGGAGGGACTCACCTGCCAACGAAAGGATAAAACTCATATTTATACTCGTCAGGAAAAGGAGGAGAAAATGATAGTCATGCATATGCATAGGTAATAAATGATGTGAGCATAGCCAGTCATAATGAGCAAACCACGAGTTATTACCCCTACCCATCTGTGATTGCTGTCTTCAAGAATGGCTTATTGTCTTAATAGAAACATATCTGTTGTGTTGCCATAGAGCAATGTTTCTCAACCTTGGCGACTTTAAGATGTTTGGACTTCAACTCCCAGAATTCCCCAGCCAGAAACACTGTGTTAGGTGAAGGCCTGAGGGAAAGGCCGCCATTTTGAGCTTTGCTGGCTGGGGAATTCTGGGAGTT
>JAEANM010022133.1:0-11677 GCA_017656035.1 Myanophis thanlyinensis
GTCTCTACTTACAAAATTTTCAAGTTACAAAATGGCTTCCAGAACGAATTAATTTCGTAAGTAGAGGTACCACTGTATATCAGAAGGACCACCAGTACTGTATGCTCTTTAGTTCAAGTTCAAGCTTTATTTGTCACATATATGACACATATATGATATGCAATGAAATGATCATGTGACTGCAAAATTGAGGAAAGCAAGGGGAATAGTCTGTAGGAAGGATAGGGATAAGGATAGGGAGCAGTTAGAGGGAAGTGAACCCAAGTAGAAAGAGAAGGAGAAGGAACAGAGACAAAACACAATGTCTGCTGTTATGACCAGTGCTCATCCGGCACCACCATCCCAGGTCTCCATGGCAGGTCTCGGCCTTCTCAGTCCTCGTCTGTTTTTCTAGGCTACTGCCTCTGCCTCAGCAATCCCTTGGGTCCTCAGCCTCAGCCTCTTGGTGGCTTCTCAAGGCCTCAGCCTTCTCCTCAAGGCCTCCTCCTGCACCGTCCAGCCTGCCCTGATCTCCTGAGCATGTTGTCCTGGCGCCATCTTCTCTAGCTCTAGCTCTGTCCTTTGTTCTCCTCCCAAAACATGCCTCGGCCAGTAACGGTTCCTTAGCGATTGCTTAGGTGTTGCTAAAGGGTTGTTTAAAAGTTATTTAAATTATGATTAAATTATAATTAAATTTGGTTAGAAAAAAACTAAAATAAAAAGAGGGTCGGAGTAGTCGTGATGGCTGCCTACCTCACCAATGCCATCTTGGGATTTTAAGGCTGGCCAAGATTTTGTGCTGATGGAGGCAAAGCAGCAATGCAAACCTTCTCCCAGTCAAGGAAGACAATGCCTCCAGAGCCAAAACATCAATCTCAAAAAAACTCTCCCCAGGCCTAGTAATAAAAATCCAATAGAAACAAATTAAATAACAAATGATTTGTTGCCTTTCTATACTACTTACAGTAGAATCTGCTGCCTAAGGCAGCATGCTTGGTTTTGTGTCATGTTAGACCATCATGCCTGAAATAACATGCTTTTGATATATTTCAACTGGTTTTGTCTGATTTCTCTGCAAATTGGCAAAAGATGATCAGCTGTGAAGAAATGAAGGGTAAAAGGATCCTGACTCCCAGCTACTTTTCTTTCAAGAAATAGTGCAGGAAACTTGCTGTGGAAAAAGCTGTGGGGAGCAGCAGCAAAGTGATGGTGGATAAACATTAAACACATGTCTTGTCTCCACAATCTTTCTCTTCAGAACCAGTACAACAGTTTAAAAAGAATTATGTATTACAAACATTGAAATATGCAAACAAAAAAATAAAAATGCTCCATGATCTTAACTAAAACAAAGCCAACAGGTTTGTTTGCAGAGTACTATACTGTTAGCAGTTTTCACAGCAACAGACTAAAATAGCAATCCCCTCTGGAAATAATGCTGACAAGTAAAAACTATGAGAGAGAAATATAAAGATCTAACCTATGACACACACAAGCCTTTTGAAAATCAGTCAGCAAAAATAACCAAATGAAATATGGCTAAGACAAAAATAAATCATTATTTATAAAACCCATTACTTTATGCAACTCTCTGCCATGAGCTATATTTATAGCTTCATCATTTAGATTATATTCAGGAGAGACTTCAGGCATTGATTTAGAAGAGGTCTATTAATGGGTTAATGATCACAGTACTAGACTTCACCTCTTGCCATTCACATTTTAAACTGAGAGGGTCTTTAACTGTGGTAGAAAAGCTGCAGATTCCAAACAGGTAAATGTGCTGTGTAAGGAGAAGAAATGATTGAGACAAAGAAATCTTTGTGGCTGGTTCACCAGTCAGCAGTAACAGCCACCAGATACACAGGCATGACACATTATCATTTTGCAAACTAAAGCCCCCATTTAATAGAAATTCCTTTTCTCCAGTGGCAAGAGAATTAAGAGAAAGCAGCAATGGCATCAGGAGAGAAGTCAATTTTCCCCCATCAGCTGTACCCTAACATGGTATAAACCGCAACCAGTGATATGCCCAAAGAGGTGACAATGATTTAGTATGGACTATGCTCACTAGAGAGGAAGGGACTTCTGAGAAGGCATCTCCTTCCCCTTGCAATTGCCTGGAGTATGACTATAGCAGCGAAAATCATCAGTATTCTGGTACAATTTCTGATGCAGTTGAACTGTAAAATAATTATTAGCCTTGTAAGCTACTCTGTAAATCCCACATGGCTATATAGAGATCAAGGTGTCAATTCCTGCTGAAATATTCTTGTAGAAATCTAATTATTTCATTAAAAAGTAAACCATTAAGTAGTGTAATTCAGCAGAAGCATTGTTAACAAGCCAAATCAACATAATTCTCTTGTATCTACACTAAGATAATATATAAGCAATTGTTGCCAGAACTTTTTTTATAGTATCCTTAGAGTATCTTTCATATAGGTATTTATAGGTATCACAGAATATTTTAAAAATCCCAAATGAATATGCTAATGAGGTTATGGCAACTCCAAGAAGAAATAATGGGGAAATGTGCTCACTAAATCTTTTACTGTAATTGTTTCAAGTTTTTAACTAAGCTCCAAATTCACTGGTGGGTCCTACTGAAGGGAAAATAAATTTGCAAAAAAAAATGTGCAGGTACTACTTAATTTTCCCCTGCAAAATCTTCCCCTCTGTTCCCGTGGCATTGAACAAGCACAGCATTGAATTAAAATATTTGGTAACACAACATTTAAATAATCTCAGCTCTTTGATATATCTGCTACACTGAGTTATCTGACTATGTTCTTACATAACTGGAAAGTCTTTCCATTTGTGGAAGTCTAAGGTAAATGGTGTTTGCTGTTATCGTTTTAGCAGTTTCTTCCTCTGCTTTCAATGCCCAACTAATTCCACAACCTCCAGAACAAATTTTCACTAGATGAGTAGAAAAGTCTCTTAGTCAAATTTTGTGAATAGAAAAAAATGTGAAAAAAATATTAGATATTACTATTTCTGGAATGCTGGAAATTTTCATAAATGCTAATTGAATTGAACAGATTAGAACGATAAACTAACAATCAAAAGGAAATTAAAACTTTTAGCATTTTGAAACTGTTAAACATTTTGCTAAAAATGATCTTCTAATCTTCAGATCTTCCCTGAAAAAAAAGGGCCTTAACTTAGACATACAGTATAGTTTATATTATTAAAGAAAGCAGTTGTGCAACTAATGCTCTCTTCTAAGTTAGAATTCTACTACTGTTACTGGTACAAATGCTCATCTATCACAAGATCAAAAACTTGAAACTTCCAAGAAATACCAGTGCCGACTGAAACTAACATTGGCAAACTAATACTAATAGAGCTTTCTCTATGTCAAAAGGCCCAAATATAAAAATTCCTGTTAATTCAGGTAGAGGATTCAGCTACGTCATTTAAATAGTTCTGGGATACATACAAAAAGAGCAATAGCTCTATTCTGGCATTTGTCCAATCTGTGGCATTTAGAAGAAACCTACTGTCGCAAGCATGGTGATTTTATCTACCTTTGATGGTTTAAAGAATTTGTATAATCCTTAAATACAAAAGCAGTCTGCACAAACACCCAATGTTCCAGTATTCACTTGCATAATTAAAAGTTAAGCTTTTATTTACTTACGTCACAAATGGACCCAGGTTAGGTAGATGAAGAAGATATCCAAAAGGAAGCTATGGCAGGCTTTGAGGAAAGAGCTTTCAAAGTTGACAGGGGAAAAAAGGTTGCGTTAAGAATGAATGTAGCCAAACTAGAGAAATGGTTCATTTCCTCATATCCATAGCAGTTTGGCTCAATAAATATAATAAAAGGAAACTCTTTCTCCATCCAAGGCCTAATGCCATGTGTATCAATTGCACCCCTTTACTATCAGAAGGCTCAATAACAAATTGTAGCATTACTATTCAGCAAATTCAAGCATGGCCTATTAAATGTAATCCAGTGACCTAGTTGCACATTAACACAGAAAGGTTTAATATCTCTATTCTAGGAAAGACAAAATCTTGGAATTCTTGCAATGAGAATATACCAATGTTGTTACCATATTTATGCTAGGCTTTGCACTTTAGCTCAGGGGCTTCTTGCAACAATGTACCATAAAGCCTCTTTGCGTCATGCTGCTGATCCAGGCTGGATCTGAGCCATGTCCAGGGATGCAACTCAGGGGCTTCTTGCAACTCCAAGCCATGGTACGCTAGAAATTCTAGAGTGGCAGCGCTTTTTAAAATGTATTAATCAAATGTATAGAACACAGAGTTGGAAGGAACCTGAGGTCTTCGAGTCCAACTCCCTGCCTAGGCAAGAGACCTTATACCACTTGTCTGAAATGTCTGAAAATATAGCATCCCATCTCACCATTGATGGGCAGTACACAACAATCAGATAAAATTGTACTCTTTCTCCAGCTTCCCTGAGCCCACACATAAACACAAGCAAACCCATCCTCACCACACCCTCTTTTTTCAGCCTCCCTGAGCTCAAGCTGTTCTGCATAACTCTTCCCCAACTTGCACACAGCCTATGCCAGGCCTCCCCCATCTCCCTGTGGCTCCCCCATGCTCCTTACCTGGTATCCCCTCTGCTTAACAACTCACACATTTGGAATTACAATGGCAACTAGGACTGCAATGATTACCCTCACTAAGCAACAATCACATGACATCACATTTTACAACCTCGTGATGGAAACCCCAGTCCCAACTGTGGTCATGTGATTGTTGCTTGAGGACTACCTGTAGTACAAAAGACATCAGCTCATTCATTATCAGCCAATGATTGGATTCCCACTTTGAGTTAAACTATGGCTTATTGAATAAATCACACTTCTATGAATTCACAAGGCCATAGTTTGGAAGGAACTTGAGGTCTTCCAGTCCAACTCCCAGCCCAGGCAGGACTAATGGATTCACATATTATAAAATTATTCTTTGCGAATTATTTAAATGCCATGACATATATGGTTTGCAATGACAGAGTTCATGCAATACACTAAGTAAAAACCTCTGGAAGTTGTATATACATGTTTGTATAACTTAATATGCTCAGCATATTATGCGTGGCTATATCTAGCAAGCTCTGGCAGCTAATTGAGTCTATTGTGAATATCTCATCCTATTCATGGTGGCTCCCACATGGATGTCCAGGGGCAGGGGAGAGGCAAGTGATTAAATGTATGTTCTGATGCAAACCCTGCCCTACTTGCATCACAATACTGTATACAAGTATGAAAGGGTTGGACTTTACATTGTGACATACAACTCAGATTTCATCCATTTGATGAGTTAGGGTGGATGTCTCTGGATTCCCATTTCCAAATGGCCATGTCATAGACATTTCTGAATGTCTTCTTCTTTTGATCAATTTTCACCAAAGCAGTCTAATCTCTCTCCCAATGTAGTCTCTACAACAAACCCTGCAATAAACCCAAAAGCCCAAACCCCCAAAATTCAAGAGGTAATAAGTTCAGATATTTTTGTCTGTAACAGAGTTCTCTGCCTTCCCTGTTCTTCCCGTTTGACTTGTCATTATTTTTATATCTAAGAGATTTGGTTTTATTATTGTAAATAAAGGACTTTGTCATCAAAACTTCCTTCACATAAAAAAGACAGCATAGTGGCACAGCTTTAGGGTGGGCACAAACTTTGTTAACTTCTGTAATACTAGATCTTAGGCGGGAAAATACAAATTGCAAAGCTTTCTATTTTTTTCCCTCCAAAGCCTGGCTAGCAAGCAGAAGTCTTTGATAAGAAGGTTAAGAAGTCATCATTTAGACAAAGTACAGCATGTCAGTGAGTTCAATTGCTTGGGAGCAGCCTATTGTAAAAATCCTTAAATAGGAATCTGGCAGGCTTTGTACCTAGCTTGGCTATGTCAAAGGGCTAGAGACTCTGAAATTATTACTTGGGACTTTGTTATTGATGGAAGACTCACAACATGACTCAGCAAGGTTAGTTATTTTATTGCAATTTTAGGGGGGGGGAAACTATATACTGTACAACAGAATATGTCTACTGCAATCACCAGCAATCACAGTTATATATAGATCTACAATTCAGGGTTTCAAGTTTTAAGGTTTCTTCTTCCCATCTTTCTAAATCAACAGATATTTTGCTTCTCTCTTCATGTTCCTGGAAGGCACCTAAATCTGTTGACTTGAGTTTAGGAACTGTCTCACAATTTTTTTCTCTATCAGGGCTCATGGAAAGAGAGGTCCACCAGGAAAAAAAAGACACCCCCACTCTATTATTTTCTGGTTTCTCTCCACACAAAAGCTGTAATCATACAAAGTTTAGTGAGATTTATTCTAGGTAAATTAGTTTACATATTCTTAACTGCTACTGTGTACTAATGAAAATATCACGCAGAAAAGTAACAACTGTAAATGTAATACATGTTTTATGTAATGAACAAGATAAAACAAATTGGAATTTAATTAATTCAATATCCGGTGGGAAGTCGACATGAAAAGAAGGCAAGATAACTACTCATTTTTGCACTTTTTTGTATTTTGGTCATTAGGTGCAATATCACATGACTGCCATTTGCAATCTCTTGGCTTCACCATATTAACTTTGGTTGTCAAAAACCGGCTGCAAATAGTAAGCACATGACCATGGAATGCTACAATTGTCATAACTATGAGTTGATTGTGAAGTGCCCAAATCACAATCACAAACCATGGGAATGCTGCAATGGCTGCAACTTTGAGAACAGGCCACAAGTCTCCTTGTTTAGAAGCATAACTTCAAATGTCACTAAATGAATCATTATTAATCAAGGACTGTTGTTTTTTTAAATATTCCCAAGCACATGATTTCCCATGGACATTTGAAGAACTAGACCTTTAATCAAGTTAGACAGAAAACCACTGACAGTTTAAATTGACATTAAAATGTTCTTAACTGGGAATTTCAAAATAGATTTGGGAATCATATTTCCCATACATTAAAATCAGCCAAACGAAGTAATTTTTAATTATTAAGTTCCAGGATAGATTTTTTTTTTTAAAAGTCTGTTTATTTGTATGCATATAATAACAGAAAGCATTAGTAGTCACTCATCTTTCAATACTTCAACATGATCCATTTGGTAGCTACACATAAGAGCTGCCAAAACAGGTCTATCGCATTAATATTTGCGATATTTGCCAATATTCAGAATTTCTTGAAGCCTCCAAAAAATGCATACTCTAGTTATGTTGCCCTTTCCAATTTAGATACAATACATATAAGTAAAAACAATGTAAGTCTCCAGCAGACTATCAGAATTTAAATATTTTTAGTATCAAGAACTTGACATTTATCTTAAACCAGGATCTACTGATATGTAGAAATAAGAGCAGTTTCATGAATGAAGCAGCAAGTAAACTCAGGTAATTACAGTGTATAACTAACAGCATTGTACCAGAGAACATTTGGCTCTTTAAATATTGCTGAACTACTAAGAGAACTTCAACCAGCACAGCAAGTGATGAGAAACACTAAGACCTGTTGTTGTTGAGATGCAGCTTCTCTGTCCTTGCTGTAAAGTAATCCAACATTCTGATTAATTGAGCTGACAATGTGGAATCCATTTGTTACATTTATATTTTATCAGTGGCTAGGTAGTAAAATATGCATTTAAAATCACAGATGTGTTAAGCACAGTTCATCTTCTAAAGGAGATGCCTTAGTTGAATGCAAATACTGAGAGAACACAATTTGCTCTTTTTTTTTTACACTGACAATAGTTAAAGGTTGGCACCCAATGCAGGAGTTCAGAAGCAGAGGACAAGCACGTCCAAAGTCACAAACCTTGTCTGTAGCATGCCAGTACACGCTAATCTTCTCAAAGAAGCTGATCGATTAAATCTACTCTTAGTTTGCCAATAGAAACTAACAGGTGTGGCCAATCTTAAAGCAACAGCACCCTTCCCACAAGCTCTAGCAAGGCAGGCCTTGCTCCTAAGATAGATCTCTGTACAGTTTTTATCTCCATCTCCAAAACACATCCCTTCCAAATGTCATTTAATGGCATCTTCAGTCACTCAAGGACAAATTAACTGAAGCAGCAGGAATTGGAGCATGTTTACTTTCCTATCACATGTTATTTCTACTCTATGAGTGGCAGGGAGACAAATATAATCCATGTGGGAACATGTAAGAAATTCCAGGGTCTTTAATGGTAACTAATTCTCTCAAAGAACTGAGGAAGGGGTATGTATGAAGAAATCAATAACCTAGACTGTGAATTTTACTATTATTTATTGGGAAGAGGGGGATTAAGTTCTCTTCAACTATTACAGCAGGGTTTATTTCCAATGAAACAAAAGATGAGCTGTGAACCAGTTGGGGGAAAAAAATAAAACATTGAGCAACTCCCATAAATTAATGGAGGGCTTGGGTTTAATATCCCCTGCCCCACCCCCACCCCCTCAGCCAGAGGTCAATCCAACTCAGGCGTTCCAATAAATGAATACAGGTGCAATCATTTAATCGAAGTGCAGGCAACTTCATTTCCCTGCATGCTGCAAGCAGCTTTTCGTTTGTCTGGCATTACATAACATAATATTGCTTCGAAATACACCACAGTAACTGAACCCTGGGAGCTTCCCCTAAAGATAATGTAACGAACTGTATGCAACCGGGGTTTTACCTAGCCGTGATAATTCCACCACCACCCATTGCGCGGTCTATGTCTTATGTCTTCCGCAGGTGCTTTTTTTTTTTTTTGGCGTTTTATAATAATCAATTTTAGGGGTCCAGCCCCACCGGCTCATCCTCAGTTCCAAGGACGGACGAGCCTGGCTTGGCGTCCTGAAACTCAAAACTATCTAGCCGGCGTTTTTATTTGGGGTTGTTTTTTTTTTCCACCCGGCCGAGAACCTCCAGGAAAAAGGAGCTTCGTTGTTACGTTTTGTCATCACTCAGCGTTAGGGAGCCTAAAAATAGATTGGCACGAAGCATCGCTTCTTTGGCAACCTTGCAACCTCGCCGTAGTTTCCTCTCCTAAAGATTTTAATCGCAGAAACAATAAAGTTGCCCAATTTAAAAAAAAAAAAAAAAACAAGGGGAAAAAAGCAAAAATTGCTGGGCTGAGCACCGTTTTGTGTGTATTTTTTTTTTACCTGTTCCCCGAAGTCGATGGCGATATTGGTGATGCCCAAAGGGACCAAGAAGCGAATGAGGGGCCAATAGTTGGTGAGCGCCGGAAATTTCACCATAGTCCCAGCTGCGCAGCGACCCCAAACACATCTGCCGGAGCGGGGAAGCTACCAGGTGGGAAAGCAGGAGAGCGACGAAGGGCGGAAGAAGCGGATGCTTCTTTAAAAACGAGGCTGCCGGCTTTCCCCAGCAAGGCGGAGAGGCATCAGCGACCAGCAGCGGCTCCACTCGCGTCTGGCTCCTTTTCTGATCTGGTGCGCGGAGCGGTTGCGTTGCTCCCTTTAGCAAGAAATCCCAAACACCAAGTCCATCCCTGTCGCCACCACCGCTCCAGCCCTCCTCCCACACAATAATCTGCCGCTGGTGGAAAAAAAAAGAGGAGGGACGCCGGCGGCACCATTACCTCCGCCGCCAGAAATATCTCCGGCCGTTTTTTCCATTATCAGAACCCCAAGGAGGGGAAAGAAGAAGAAAAAAACATCCCCACCCCACCCCACCCACTTGAGCGAGCTCGGAGTGCCCCGCCTCAGCCCGAGGTGGGCGAGCCGGCCGCCGGAAAGTGATGAGAGCCGGAGGGGGATGGCAACGGGAAACAACCACACATCCCCGGCGTAGAGATCACACAGGATCTTGCGCGGCTCTTCCCTCCACCGCCTCTTCCTCCCCTCCTCCGCCTCTTCTTTCCGGGGCTGTGAGGGCAGAAAGAGGCGAGAGAACGCGGCCGGCTTTCCCTCCGAGAAAGCCGGCTAGGAAAAGGCCGCGCAGCCCGCCTCTTCTTTTTTTGGAAAAAAAAAATCGCCTCCTTTTGCCAGCCGCTTTCTCTTGGCGTGTTAAGCACGTGGCCTGCTTTACCCAGGCTTGTCTCTATGAGGGTTTTTTTTTTCCTCTCTCCCTCCCTCCCCTTCCTTCGCGTCTTCCCCTGAGAAAGCAGGAGCCGGTAGAAAGGGAAAGAGAAACGCTCAGTCGCTGCTGCTGCTGCTGCTGCTGCTCCTCCTCCTAACGCCGCGGCCTGGGCACAGCACCAGTCGAGCTGCAGGCTGCCCGTCCGCCGCCGCAGTGAAGCGCTTAGGCCGAAAACTCAAGGGCGTGAAAGGGACGCGCTGCGCAGGATCCAGCCCAGCACGCGGCGTTTGCGGGATAGAATATTTCCCCAAAGGGAGAAATGGAGAAAACATGTTCTTAGAAGCAGAAAGCAGCCCCAGTCTTTCTTAATAGTCTCTAGCAGAAGCCTTAGGTCTTTAGAGATGGGTATTTTGTGCCCATTAAGAAAGACTGGGCCAATCTATTCATAAACAAAACGCCTTCAGCTCTAGTTGTTGGGATTAAGAAGGACAGGAAATGCCTTTTAGGACATAATAGGATTAACCTACTACCATTAGAAAGCAAAGGAGACAAGGCTCACAACAGTGCACAAGCCCCTAGGAGCATCTCAGAACCCTATAAAAATCCATGTACTCCTCAAACCAATTTGTTAGCTGTCCCAGAACTGCATGCTACTGGTAGTTCTCATCAATAAACTTTCTTAAGCAGCCTCCATTTTATTCCTGGCTTGGAACTGAATCTGATTTTTCTTCCTAGAGCAGGTCTATCTTCCTCAGAGCCAATACTGTATATTGGTACCTTGCCCAATTTGACAGCTTGTCAAATAGCTGTACCCCTTATCCTCAGCCAATGGAGTCACAGGGCTGACGAAATGATGGAAGGGAGCACAAAGCTGGTTTAAAAAGCGAAAAGCATTATAAGCTGTTGCCAAATCTTGCAGCAGAAAGATTGCTGTGTAATAGGTTCTTCAAAAGATGCAGTTACAAATGCATGTTATAAATGTTTTGCGTTATGAAACAAAAAGGCTGTAAAAGCACTGGAATAGTTCTGCAATAAGACAAAGCCTTCAGGGATTTAAAATGCTTCTGCAATTGACACACATTATTAGGGTGCTTTCTCTTAAAATCTGAAGAACAACATGAAGTGGGAATGATGTTTTACAGTAAACTGATTCATATTGCCAGATACTGGAAGAAAACGTGCACAGACGAGAAGGTCCCTTCTAACGAAGTGAACATTTTTCTTTTTCATGAACCAAACTTTGCAAACAAACAGCATAGTTTGGTATCATTTTACCTGCAACATCCTTCTCCCCAACCTGGATTTCATTACAAACACTTGAGAAAACGGCAGGACTGCATATGAACCATAGATATAAAATCCATCATTCCAAGCAAGAATATAGTAAGGAAGGCCTAAGAACCAAATCTAGAAGATAGTAGTTTATAATGCCAATACCTTGGGTAATCACAGTTAACAGTGCAATACTGTACATGCCTATTCAGAACTAAGTTGCATTTAATTCAGTGGGACCTTTTCCCAGACAAGTGTATACCAAATTGTAGTTGAGGGATATAACCTATATCGGGGGTCGGCAACCCGCGGCTCTGGAGCTGCATGCGGCTCTTTTGGAGTTTGCCGCGGCTCCGACAGCAGCTCCATGCGAGGAGGATTCCTCCGCTGGCCGCCGCTATTTCAGAAGCTGGCGGAT
>JAEANM010022134.1:0-11677 GCA_017656035.1 Myanophis thanlyinensis
TGTGTGCATGTGTGCATATATATATATAAATTACATGTACAATGTATGTAAAAGGAGTCAGACTACCATTTTTGAAACACACACATACACATACTTATGCCCTTGGCTCATATTTAATTTGGTTCAATGATGATGCCATTAGAATGCACGGATTTATCCAGCAACAGAGCAAATAAACCTAAGCATCAGCTTTCAAGAGGGTTTTTTTCTTCCTGTTTTGGCAAGAAACTCACGCCTTCCAGCATGACAATATTTTAGAATGCCTTTTTCCACAAGCCAATCCCTAAAGATGCTACAACTATAAGAAGAGAACATTAATTTTCAGCTGCTCTTTTCTCACAAGGTCATTCTGTAGTAAAACAATACAAGGAGAGCAAATGAATTATTGATCGCCCGTGTAATTTAGCACTCAGGAGTCACTGATGTTACAAATTCAATGGTAATTAAGTATATGCAAAGGCAGAAGCTGCAAGTAGCAGCTGTATTAAACTCTAAGCAGCTTTTTGCCACACATAATGCGGTGGCAGGTCTAGGACATATTTTACAACTACTCAAACAGGGTTCCTCAGGGAACAATAATCAACTAGCTGCTACCGCAGTTTATAATCTACTCAAATAGCCTTTGATAATTAAGCTAGAAATTAAGGAACATCAACTTGTTTACGGTATCTTTAAACTTGTCTTTGTTTTATTAGCTTCCCATAAATACTGCTGTTCTTAAAGGCTTATCTGTAATGTGGAATCCCTGCCAAATATGTTTGCTAAAGGTCACATGTGCTATTCCCACTGGAGCGGCTATAAAAAATTGCTGAGTCAATAGCAGTGAGTCACTACCTGGACCTGGCAATTCTCTAAAATCAGGCTTCCTCAACTGCTATACATGCAGGCATTAAACATAGTAGTTCCTATCATTAAGGGCAATGGAACTATAAACTGACACATCTGGAGAATAGCACTGTTGTGCATCAGCAAGCTATAACAACCCGCTATGGTAGCCTGCCTGCCAGGCTTCCCCGCCAGACAGTAAACTGCCAGCTCAGACATTCAAATCAACATCCTCTTGACAGAGAGATGCTTATTTTAAAATGTAGCATAAAGAGAGATTCTCTTAAGTCCTTTCTTGTCAAGGAGAAGAGCTTTCATTCTTTGGAAAACTGCACTCAGAACTAAGGAGGAGAAGCATTTTATTGAATGGTCTTGCAAACTTATTGATGAAATACAGTACACAATTTAGTTCCAGAATAAAACAAAATAAGAGGAAACATTGGATAAAATACTTATGTGATACTATAAAATGTCAGCAATTTGTTCAATGTATTGAGGTCTTACGACCACTTCCTTAATTATAAATTTAGCTGTTCTGCGTACAATATGTACACTTGAGCCCAGGAGGAAATATGACTCTATATCTATATATCAATATCTGTATGTGGGTGGTTTGGATCCCAGTGGGCTGTTCTTTCCAAAAGAGATGAAGAGTATTTAAGCAGCATATAACCAACAATCAAACAAAATATAAAAATATTTTCAGTGCCTGGTATCACATTGTATTCAAGTTCTATCATAATATGGCAAGTGGTGGAAGCGCTCATATTTGAGCAACACTCAAATTTTGTTCTAAAAGAGATGCTTCTTAAAAGTTGTGTCAGACTCAATGTCAAGTCTTTTTCATGTTGAAAAATAGTTTTATTCTTAGCCAACCAATCCAGGGTCAGTTTGCAGGTCAGTTTGAGCACTGATATCTAGGACTCTTGCTTAAAAGTTTCCCTTGCTTAGGAGGCCTTTGAAAGTAGATCCCGGATAAAAACCTCACTAAGGTGAAAAGAAGGGTAATGCACACTGGGTTGAGAGGGGAAGCAGAAGAAAAGCTAAGATTGTCTTCCAACCTCAGATTTAAGAAGGAATTTTCAGGAAGAAGCATTTTTCAGAGAATAACAAAGAAGTGATTTTTTTTTTGCAAGTTATCTATCCCAGTATTTCTCAACCATGGCGATTTTAAGATGTTTGGACTTTAACTCCCAGAATTCCCCAGCCAGCTTTGTTTTGCAGCTTTGGTGGCTGGGGAATTCTGGGAGTTGAAGTCCAAACATCTTAAAGTCCCCAAGGTTGAGAAATACTAATCTATCTATCCTATGGAAGGATAGGAAAAGGTTAAGTAAGAACTACACCAAGTTAAATTTCTGTGTCTGCTAATAAGTGTGTGTGTGTGAGTGTAGGGGCGTGTTTGGCTTTGGTATGTATTGTCTTTATACAAATTCAACTATGTGGTTTTGCAGACAATTTAGAACCCCTTTAGCTTTTTAACAAAATTGATTGTAAACAGGCATTATTCTGTGTTCCATCAGAATGTTATCATTTCCTGTGTATTTTTCTATTGGGGATTCATTTGCAATGCTATGATTGTATTTCCTTCATCCTTGCATATGAGTATTTAAAATATGAAAGCATTTTTATCCTTTTGTTTTAAAATAAAATTTGATTTCATCTACAACTTGTGAGATTGATGTTTCCCAAAGAAAGCAGAGCTGTTTTCCCTAATCACACAATTCAACATGAGAGGTGGTGCTGTAGAATGTATTTCATTGTTATCCCTTCTTTCCAAGTAAGCACAGATTCAAATAAAAGCTAATGAGTCAAAAAGAGTTTATTTCTATCCTGTTCTTATAGTCCACATTTTTAAAAAAAATTGTGCATAAAAACTGTGATGCCTCATTTCTTTTTGTATTCACCTATTTTCCATACTGTGCACTAAAATTTATAAGAAAATACGATTAAAATTCCAAGATTTCTAATCAAAGCAAGTCCATCTCCTCTCCAAATGCCAATTACTTTAAATTACTCTCAGACACTTCAAGCAGGGTGGGGATGGGGTGGGCAGGGCCAGCCAGTGGTGTGATTAAGTGATTCTCTGGACTGCGCAAAATTTAACAACTGGCTTGTCTGAACCGGTCCAAACTAACTGAATCCCATCTCTGCCTATATGGCATAGGATCATGCCATTATATTAAGGGTCTGCCTCTTTCTTTTTGTATTTATCACATTTGAAAACTGCCCACGTCCTTCTTTCTCATCACATCTATCTGTTCCATCAGATTAAGCAAAAGGTATACTATAGGTCCTGTCTACTAAGTTCCATCTTGCAACAATGCAGCATTCAATGCCTTTTCTGTTGTGGCCCCCATTTCTGGAACATCATTTCTTCCCCTCCCTCCCCCCCAGATCCATGCCTTACGGAAAACTCTGAAAACATACTTCTTCCATCAGCTTTGAGGCTTCCACAGTGAATCTGCAATGTCAAATAGCAGCTAATTTTTGATATTTATGTTTTTGTCTTTTTTCATTTGAGTGTTTTATGGTTTTTATTGTTTTGTACATTGCCCTGAGTTTGGTGAGATGGATGGCAGTGGTAAAATTCAGCCTGGACATACCTATACTACCAAACTGGTAACGGCATTAAAGTTTGGTGCTACCCACCCGTCCCTGCCATTTCCTATCCTATATCCCTTTCATATTTTTCTGTTTTACTCACCTAAAGCTCATGAAACAGCTGTTTTGCGGGCCTCTGCAGCCTTCCTAATCACCTGGGCTGCCTCCAGAACAGAAAAAAATTGTGTCTTAGAAGCCACATGGCTGTGCGGTTGGCGTGCACTGAATTGGTAGTAAAACTGGTTGAACTCCACCACTGATGGTTATATTAATTTGCTTACATTTAACACGACAGTGTACAAAACAATACATCTACCTTATAATCTTACAATCAAGATCAAAAATGGATCTTTCATTGGAAATTGCTACATTATGCACTTTAACAATCTTCTCACATACATAAAAAAAAATCAGAGATACAATTGTAAATAGCCCTACTTCATATTTTTTAAAAAGTGATCATTTAAGCTTTTTAAATATAATTTTAAAAATAGGCTTGGGAAAATAAGCTTTTGCTTGATTGAAAGAGAAGGCTTTATTTCTCAGAGCTTTGCTGTGTTTCTTCCACAAGCCTTATAAACCATCCTTTTAAGCTTTCTATAATACAGTATAGCTCCCTGAAAGCAATACTTTGATTCTAGTACCTAAATGAATAATAGAAACATTTTGAAGGGCCCTCAAAAGCTTCAAAAAAGCTCAAGGAATTTTTGTATAACAAGAACAAAGCTATCAAGTTTCAACTTAGCCCTAAAGGGGAATTTATCACTGTTTGCTTAAGACTGTTTATGTAGCTCTGCTCCACCTGCCAGTTCTGTTTCAAGGTGAAGGAAGGTGGCTTCATTCCACAAATCACACTATCCCTTTATAACCTGGTGCCCTCCAGATGTACAGGACCATAATTTCTAACATACCAGCCATGCCAGTTGAAGAGGATATGAACTGCAACACTAGGTTGAGAATTCTACTCTAAGAACAATCCTCTAATACAGGGGAAGATTTTATCTCAAGGAAGATACTGTGGTTTTCCAAAAAAAAAGAATATTTTACATAAATAAATAAATAAATAAAAAAACAAACAGGTACACCATAATAACAAGAGCTTTATAAAGTTTATTTCTGCAGTGAAGCCATTATCATATAAATTATTTCCAAACACATTGGTTGTCATTGTGCTGCCAATGTGGCAAAGACAGGGTTTTAGGATTTGTGCAGCTCATAATCCAAGTTTTGTAGCTCATAGTCCAAATTCTAATTCACTGCCAAACTCTTCAACTGCCCTGTACTGTACAGAATCAGAGTCTGGGCACATTATTAACATGATTGATGTACATAACATAATTTGAATTTTCTGGATGAGACTAGGTCAGCAGTTACAAACACCCTCGATTGCTTGATATTTCAGCTAGCCGTTGTCTGCCGATTTGAAATCAATAGATGTTTGGTTTCTTACTGCAAGGTTCACCAAAAGTAGTGTTTCCACCTGCCTCTTAATTAAATTTGATTCCTTGAGCAAGAGGCAAATCTTTGCTGTAATTAATTGTGCTGAAAGATAAAACAGAAAACTTAAAATATGAAGATTTTAGAAAAAGCCCATCTAAATGTGTATCTAGCTCAACATTTCTAGAATAATCAGTCAGGTTAAAATACATTTTCAGATTTGAGAACATGGATTCAAACGGAAGTACATCAAGGCAATGTCACAATACTAGAAATAACCATTAATATGTAGGTTTGCTAAGGAAGTTTCTCTATTCATGACCATGTCATTTTATTTTTTTAAGATTTATTCATGTTTAGATTTTATTAATTCAGATTTTATAAATTTTAAAAAAATAACTCAGGCTGACAAACATACCTAATAATCTTTCCTCCTCCTATTTCCCTCACAAAACCTTCTAAAGTGAATTGGTTTCAAAGAAAGCGGCTGGCCCAAAATCACCCAGTCGGCTTTCATGCCTAAAGTGGTACTAGAATTCACAGCCTACTGGTTCTAATCCCAGCATCTTAACCATTACACCAAACTCACTTTTTAATTGTAATGTTTCTTTTTAATTCGGAACTGCTACATAGTATCTAATAGATTTAACAATGCAAGTAAATATCAAAATGGCAGGGTGAAAAGAATTAGAATGGACATATAAGAATAATTCTCTAACGATTCTATATCCTACCATAGGACAAGTTGTGTAGAACCATCAGATTTCGATTAGTGAACCATTCTGTGTCTTAAGGTTTCAGATTGTTAAAGAAAAAGAGTGAATGAAATTCTTATCAGTTTAGAGGAAATATACATAGCTGTTCCAAACCAGGAAAAATCCAGGACAGAACATTCTGCACATCCTACTAGAAAGCACATATGTATGTTGCTATCTTCTGTATATCCAAAAAAGTCACTACCATCTTCCATATTCTAAATACCACTTAAAGCTGCTTTCTCCATAAACAAGCAAAATTTTGTCATCACAGCAGCAACCTTACTATCACCTCAATAATTTTTTGCCACGGTCTTTTAAGATGATCTAGAAAACATTCCAAGCACCTCACGAATGGTATTATGCTTGACTCCCCTTAAAATCTCTTTGCAGTTTCCTCACAAAATCTTGCATGTCATCAGATATAAAACACAAAATCCTCTCAAATGCAGTTTTTAGTATGTACTTGTGTTTATATTTATTCCAAGTTCATATACACCACTACTTTTAAGGTCAAATTATTAAAATACTTAGCAGAGTATGCTAGTCCCCTCTGCAAGAATATTAGCTGAATAAGCATAGTTTGCTGCAAATCCTACATTTAAAATTACTGCATAGCCTTAAATGTGCCTCAAGAGGAGAGAGACACAAATAGAGGTCAACCTTAAATTTTGAGGGACATGCTTAGTAACCAAAAATAGTTAGGATTCAAATGAGAACTAAATTTGATTTAATTCAGTCTTACAATTAAATGAAATGTCATCTAAATTAATTATATGCATGTATTAAGATAATTTCTTATGCACTTAATAATGTCTCCTTTCTTTCACAGTATTTTTTTTAACGTTTTCTAAGAGGGTTCTACATTCCTGCCCTTTTATGAGTTTCTCTGCCCATCTTTAGAATGATTAAGACAATATTTACCATGCATCATCAACCCAATACCCTGGAGGTATGCCTGGGAAATTACAAAAGTATCTGGAGGATATCAAATTATGGAAAAATAGTTTATGTGTACATAAACTCTTCAGATCTTACCAGGTAGATCGCCTCATATACTGCTTCCATGAATCGCTACCAGATTCCCTTCCACCACCTGTATGTTTATTACCTCCTAGAAAAGGAACAAGAATAGAAATTGTGTTTCTAAAACCAAGCAGTACTACTTTGCAATTCTAGGTCTCATAAAAATCAAATGTTTTCATAGCATGTTGAAGTTCCCTTCTGTGCACTGGGGAGCAATTCCAATACACTGGAGAAAAAAGCTTGGATTATTAGTGGAGGGTGCTGGACTCCAATTTCTGCAGACTGGCTCCAAACACCCCATGCTCCATGTTTCATGCCAAATTCCTGTTTCAGGCCTTTTTCAGAACCACAGGGAGGTGGTTTGCAACCTTCCCTACTGGCTTTCCCACTGACTTTCTGAGGAAGCCACTAGGGAAGACTGCAAATGAAGATCCCATAATTGCCAGGTGCTTGACAACCTATCATTAAGTGTGAATGGGTTTGCCAAGCACAATCACAATCACATAACTATGGAGACTCTGCAACAGCCTCTGCAACTTCAGGCATGTGTCTCAAGTACTTTTATAGGTTAAATACCATATTTTTCAGACTATAAGACAGACACACACACACACACACACACACACAAAGAAAGTGGGTAGAAAAGTCTGTGCATCTTATAGAGAGAATATGGGCCTGTTTTTGGCCTCCGGAACCCTCCATGCGTCCCGTTTTTGCCCTCCCAGGCATCCATAAGCAAACAGCAGGCCAAAAACGGGCCTACAGAATATTTATGGACACCGGAGAAGGCAAAAACAGGATCCATGGAGGCCAAAAACTTTTTTTCTTGTTTTTCTCCTATAAACCTAGGTGTGTCTTATGGTCCAGTGCATCTTATAGTTCAAAAAATACGGTATATATTAAGCCCAAATTTCAACAATTCATTAAATCTCATATAAGATGTCAGCATTCTTATTTGAGATCTTGGAGACAGGGAATTGGGAGACACTTGCATCATCACATGAGGTAGTACCCAATTCTTGAAAAAGTTTCCAATCCTACTATCAAGGGAGAGTAGTTGAGTGCAGAAGTGTGAATTGCCTACAAAGAAATCCAAGTGCAGATCCCTATTAACACACTAACAAATATTCAGTCATCACTTAACACAGTCTCTGCAGACATAATTTTGCACATGAAGCAAATGGATTTCTAACTTCAATGCAATTGGAGAACAGAATTATCCTGAAACATTTACAAGCACTTGTTCTATGCATAGGGTAACAAAGTTATTGAGATTTAGCTATATCTATACAACTTACCAAATGCACCTCCAATTTCAGCTCCACTGGTAGGGATATTGACATTAACGATTCCACAGTCTGACCCCTTGGGCCTAGGGAGAAAGAAAAAGATGTTTATTAAATTTTAATTAATATGAATTATCTTGATAGTCTTAAACTTCAAGAGAATTATCAGGGATATGAATTTAGAATATTTCATCTGCACTTCTGAGGCACAAGAGGCCACATAAATCTATTTCTATTGGCTTTTTTTAAAAAATTTAAAATAAAAATTTAGAAATATACAATGTGTTCCAAAAGTCAGGCCCCATAGAACAATCAAAAGTTTCTTTATTAATATTTTTTTTCACCTCAATTATACTGCACTTATGTACAAAATTGTACAAAAATTGGGAGTGATTGTCAGTGTTCCTCAATTTTGGCAACTTTAAGATAGAATTCTGTGAAGTGCTCATATCTTAAAGTTGCCAAGGATGAGAAACACTACAAGCGAATAAGGAAGCACTATTTACTTATTTGTTTAGGAAGTTTAGAAGAAAATAAAATCAATTCAAACATTACATTTATACTGTTGGAAGAAATATCCATTTAGGTTCAGTTCCAAGTGAGGAGAAAGACACTGAAAACACGGAGGCTAGTTGGAAAGATGGTTTAACTGTGAAGCAGAACTACCAAGCATGTGTGATTCTGGGTAGCTGACCACTTGGAATTGAGAGTGAGAAGTATCTATGCCCTCTCTTGGGCTTTGATCTTGAGCTTCTTGTTCTTATGGCAAAGGCATGTATCCTATTGGTTGCATACTCGGGGGGCCATGTGGGGTCATGGGTCATGATTCAAGTTTGGTTGAAGCTTTGGGCTGATACAATGATGAGGCTTTGTTTGTGCCATGTGGTGAGCTCTGCTGATAATGCTGGAGGTAAAGGTTTTTTGTTTTGTAGATAAGCTGCTGGGGTTATTAACAAAGGTGGATGTGGCTTTCCAAGAGCATGTTTCTCCTTTAGGGAAATATAATATTATGCCTTTTTAATATTTCTCAAAATATTTCATTCTTCTAGGAAGGGTGGTTGCTAACTTTCTACAATTAAGTTATGTCCATGTTCTATGGAGTCGGTCTATAAAACCTGACTTTGGATATACCATGTACACAAATAGTCTAAAAAGAGAAGAAATAAAAATTCAACAACTAAGTTGTTATATATTTTAAGCAGATTCATATTCTCCCTATTAAAGGAAAAATTCATACCCTAGCCATCGGAATATTCTGCCCAAATCCTTAGTGAAGATGCTGCTGGATAAGCCTTGTTTCACATCATTGTTCCAACCAAAAACTTCTTCCTCAGTCTGGAAAGCAAAATAAATAAAAAACCTACATTAATTTAGCATATAACCACACAACTAGGATGATAAGCCAGAATTTCTTAAACTTTTAACTATGTGCAAGGCCTAGTAAAGTCACAAAAAGATTGAAGTGTGCCTCAAACTATTAAGCAAGCAGGATGTTATGATGAAATACTCACTTTTCCAGTGTTCATTGTACCCATCACATGGGTCCCAAAACAGGGAGGTCTTATCATACCACTGACCTCTCAATGTACTCTGTATAATGTCCTTGGATAATTCCAGAGTGCTGCCACCAACAATTCCCAAAAACTTGTGATATTTACTGTACATCCAATACAGGAAAAAAACTCATGCAGCTGCAATAACTTTCAACACTATTACTGTAGTCCTTTGGATTCCAAGTTAATATAACCTTGCTAGCATCTAACTGAAAAGCTGTTTCACTTACCTTAAATTTGAGCACATACAGAATTGGAGCGAATGTCTCTGTATGCACAATTGAAGAATGATGAGGAAGACCAGTCACAATGGTTGGTTCAACATAGTTTCCAGGACGCTCTATAACCTTAAATTTAAAAGATAATGAAAAAAGCCACAAATTTCAGTCAAATCAATCTCTACATATGAAAATATCTACTGCATAAAATTCCTTCAACAGCAACATACAAACCATACCTAAAAACAATATAACTGCCATTTTAAATATTGGTTTGTCAGAAATATATTAGTGTAACTTGACTCTTCATCTTCATTTAACTGCTTATGTCAAGAGAGGTGATAGCTTCTTAAAGAGACAACTAGTAATAGCAATAGCACGTAGACTTGTATACTGCTTCACAGTGTTTTACAACCCTCTGTAAGCAGTTTACAGGGTCAGCATATTTCCCCAACAATCTGGGAACTCATTTTACTGACCTCCAAAGGATGGAAGGCTGAGTCAACCTTGAGCCTGTGAGACTCGAATTGCCAAAATGCAAGCAGCCGACAGTAAGCACAAGTAGCCTGCAGTACCACATTCTAACCACTGTGCCACCACAGCAATAACCCTATTCATGCCAGATAAAGACAATATAAGATAGATTACTAATTATCAATAGGAAACCCTGTGATAGCAGATTTGAAAGTTACCCCCAAAGGTCTATATTTTGGTCCTTTTCAGCCTCCTATAATTGAGCTTCATACAGTCAAAGCAAGTCACTGCTCTGTTTCAATTTTTTAGAAATCTATATCTACAAATATGAAGTCTCTTTCAAGTCAAGTTAAACTCCTGAACACTTTATGGACACATCTGTTACTTTATCTTCATTTTGTAGTGGCAAAAAGCACTCCTCCACAATAACGTATTTTTAACTTCCTAGTCTACCTCTGGAAATTCCAGGTGTCTACCTATTCAAGTATTAAAGAGGATGCTTGTGCTCAAATTGACTACATTCAACTTCTTGGATTAGTATTCTTTAAGCATGATAAAGTTACTTTACTACAGGTTATATAAACATTGTACAAAGAGAAAATATACGTGGTTAAACCTCGTGAAACAAAATTTGAAGGTGAAGATTGTTTATCAGGAGAAGGATAGAAGCAATAATAGCATGATGGGGGCACAGACTATTGGTCAGAGCAACACATTCTTCAACACCACTGCTTTTAAGTTTTATTTTATACATGTAAATGAGAATAATCACCTTCCCACCATAGACAACAGAGCCACCTTGCTGTTTGGCTACTTCCACTGCATCAAGGAACATCTTAACTGCTTGCTTTGTATGAAGAGGACCATATAAGGTGTTTGCTGCAATTTAAAAAAAAAAGTCTAAGTGGAATCCAAATAAAATGTATAAGAATATAATGAGAAATACATTACATTTATTAAAAAGCTCATGGCTACAACTGGAACTGCTTGAAACAACTTTGTTGATATACTGTGTACATGGTTATCCATGTATATCATTCATTAGTACATGCTACATCAGGGCATGGTAATAAACAAAGGGTTCTCTTAGGTGGCCTGAGCACAACACTAAAAGTCACTGTAAAAGTAGTTAAATTTTAGCCAAGTACTATCACAATCTAGAATGAATCATGAATAAAATGAAGCTCTTACCATCCCATGGATCTCCAATACGGACTTGAGCATATGCCTTCATGAGTTTTTCCACCACTTCATCATGGACACTTTCATGCAAAAACTAAGAAGAAAGCCATGAATATTATTGACAATAACAGCACAACTTCAACATCCTGTGGAAAATTATGATATCGTCTGAAGATCTTTCAGATTTCACTAGTCCAGGGGTGGGCAATTATGGCTCCTTCATTATTCGAGGACTTCAACTCTCAGAATTCCTGAGCCAGCATGGCTGGCTCAGGAATTCTGGGAGTTGAAGTCCACAAATCATGAAGGAGCCATAATTG
>JAEANM010022136.1:0-11676 GCA_017656035.1 Myanophis thanlyinensis
GGCCTCTCTCATCTTTTTAAGTGGGAGAACTTGCACAATTGGTGGCTGACTAAATACTTTTTTGCCCCACTGTATTTGTGTCTCTTTAGTGTCAGGACAAGGATCCAATTTCCACTGTCTTTTAAAGCTGAAAAATAACTACACAAAGACCATAGAATACAAGCAATTTTGGAAGTTTTCTGAGAAGTAAAGAACATGGAATAAGAGAGAGAGAGAGAGATTGATAGACAAGTGATAGAGGCATGTTGGTATATAAGTAGGTAGTTAGATACTGTAGATAGAAGGTGGTTTGTGGAAAAAGCTGAACTAAGTGATGATACCACCGTTCTTTGATAAGACTTTCCTAATCAAAAAAAGTATGCATGTATAAGATCCCTAAGCACATTTATTGTGTGCATACCTGGATCAACATTTCCCAAGCACATTTATAAACCTTGATAGGCTCTTTTGATTGTCATCATCTGTAGCTTTAAGGAGATACGTGGGAGGCATTTAAGATTCCATTGAGAAATAACTGGTGTTTAGAGCTCTGCATTGCCAACTTTTTTAGTCAAAAACACAGTTTTATATTAAGTGGCTCATCAGGTTCAAAACTACTTAGCTTATACATCCTCAGTCTCTTTTCATCCCACACTTAACACAGCTGCAATACAGATGTAACTTGTTTCAGCGCTGGGTGCAAAACTCAGTCCAGCTATTTTGTTGACTTTATCAGTAGCCCATTTTAAAAAAATATTACAATACAAAGTTAAGCATGAAAACAACCCACAGGGGAAGAGGGGAGCAAGGAAGTAATACACAAAAGAAAAGCACCTTTGAGGCCATTTATATATATATTTGCCAATTAGGTCCAATAGTTGAAGGATCAGGCTACAACAGGGGTGGGCAAACTTTTTGATTCGCGGGCCACAATGGTTTCTAAAATTCGACAGGGGCCGGGCCAGAATAGGAGAATGGTGTGTTTGTGTGAATTAATATACATTAAATGTAAAAACCATTACATGCCGCATAAATGGAATAAGGTGGTTGAGGAAGGTGAAGCGGTTCCAACCAGTGGAATATTCTGGATAAATCTGCTTTGGGGACTGTGTTCAGTAAGCTACTGCTAATGTGATCAACGAGTATTTTACCATCTGAGTTAATTTAGTTCAGAGCACATAATGCTTAGCTTTTCATTGGGCTGGTTCCTGCTAGTAACTAGTTCGGCGGGCCAGATTAAAAAGACCAACGGGCCGGATGTGGCCCACGGGCTGTAGTTTGCCCATGTCTGTGCTAGATTGTAGGAGATCAGAGAAAAAGGAAGAACAAGAGAAACTCGGTGGGATTATTTCCGCTGTGCCCACAGCCCCCTTAACAGGTCTAACTTATTGTGAAGCATTTTTAGACGGACAAGTATATCATTGTTTTTGTAACTGGGTATCTCTTCTGTTTGAGTCTTACTTAGCGATAGCAAAGATTTCCTCCAGAATGACCTGTCCCGTATCTAGCTCTTTGGCTTTTCCAAAGGTGCAATTCATTGCCACTGTAACCAAATCTATCAAAGCACCAGAGGGCAGGACAAGAAGCAATGGAGAAAAAAACTCATCAAGGAGAGAAGCAACCTAGAACTAAGAAGAAATTTCCTGACAGTTAGAACAATTAATCGGTGGAACAACTTGCCTCCCGAAGTTGTGAATGCTCCAATACTGGAAGTTTTTAAGAAGAGATTGGACAGTCTATCCCTAGTATCATATGTGTGGATTGTGGATTGTATTACAATACTAGGCAAGCAGCAAGAAAACACCGACTGACAAATAACGAACTTTATTCCATTCGCTCTGATGAAGGGGAACGAATGAGTCCCTGAAAGGTTAGCTATAATAAATCATGGTCCATGACAGCGTTTCATCTCCTTCTTTTACATATAGTATATCTGGACCTTGAATTTTTAATTTTATTCATACACACACACACATACATACAGTATATATGGATCAATATACAGACCTACTACCCGCTCATCTTAAATTAGTTCTATTTTACTGACCACAATTAATATATTTTAAAGTCTGACTGATCCAAAAACAGGAATGAATTAAAAAAAGCCTTTTTTTTTTTTTTTACCTTCCCGGCTGTTGCAAAATATTCGCCATCCGGCGACCACTCCATCAAGTGGACAGAAACCGCTGTCCTAAAAGAAGAACCCAAAAAAGGCAAATTCTCAACTTTACAAAGGCCCATCTCGATTTTTAGATAGCTATTGCTATAAATACCACCAAAGCTTTACAATGTCAGGGTAGGTTATCCATGTCAGGCTGTTGTCATGGACACTGGCAATCTTGTTATCCACACAGAATTAATTGCTGTGGACGCATTTAATAGGACGCATTTAAAAAAAAAACTAATTATATCGTGGAAGCTGAATATAGCCTAAATCTATTCGGGTGGCCTGGTGGAATAGTCAACAGTGTGCCTTGTTATTTTAGCAATTCTGACACCTCGTCAGTCAAACAGCACTGAGAGAACTGTTTGAAACTACCTCTAACTGTGCTTTATTTAACAAACTAAGATTAAATACACAATTGGGGTCATGGATGAACTTTTTAGAAAAATCTCCACTGTTGGCAGACTGAAAAGGAACATGACTGACTTCTTTCTTTATCAAGTACCTTCTCTTCCATCTTAAAAAAAAGCAAACAGGCTGAAATAAAATCCCAGGTATCTGGATATCTCTTATCCCCCCATCCCCCAAAACAGAGTCTCTTAAAACTTATGTCTCCCAACTCTTTGCCGGGATGATTGAAGTTCCCCACAAACTATAGTTTTAACAGGACTGGAAATCGAAATCGCGCTTAGATTTATATACCGCTTCGTAGTGCTTCACAGCCCTCTCTAAGCAGCCTATTGCCCCCAACAATCTGGGTCCTCATTTGACTGACCTCAGAAGGATGGAAGGATGAGTTAACCTTGAACTGGTCAGGACTGAACTGCCGGCAAGCGGGCAGAGTTCACCTGCAATACTGCATTCTAACCACTGCGCCACCACGGCTCACAGATAGGGAAATTTCTGCAGCTTGTTGTTAACTTTTTGGCGTTCTGAAAAAGCCGAGCTTTTTAAATAGCCTTGTTCTGAAAGAAAACTCTTTGCAATTTGAAACACACCGAGAAATGGTTACCTTTCCTATCCAATGCTTTTTGCTACCCTGAACTGGACTTTTTTTTTTCAGCCAATCTAGATGGCTAGTAAGCTAAAGACACAAATGTTTCCTGAAGCTAATCGCTGTTTTTTTTTTTCCCGTTTTTACTTACCTGCACTGCCAGATGCATTTCCAATCATTTAGAACAGGATGGCTTTTATCATCTTTGACCCCGAGGTCAGGATTGTCTTCTCCTTCTTCGTCTTCTTCTTCCAACACATCCTTAGCAGGAGGAGCCCACAGTTGCAAATTATCCGTTGCGGTGAGCAAGCGATTCCCTGGGAACAAAGGGTGTTTTAAAGGATGCAGACTAGATGACCTCAGCTTCTACAACAGCCTGCTTATCTGATATAGCTTGGGATAATGTGGGAGGAAAAAAATATACTGGGAAAAAACAAATACATTTCAGTAGAGAAAAGAATTCTACTAACACAAGGAGTGGCTTGGTTATCATTGTTTGCAATATTACTTAACGCATTCTTGTTGATAGTTCCAAAGTGCTTCGAAGAGGGGAGCTGGTGACCTCACCGCTGCCATGGGGACGCCCATTGGGGGGATCCTTTCACATCCCCATTTAGCTGCCCCTAAATTGGTACCTATTCATCTACTCACAGTCACCTGCTTTCGAACATTGGCAGGAGCTGGAGCGAGTGACAGGCGCTCGCCCCGTCCTGCAGCCTCAAACGTGTCTCAAACGTGACCTTGCGAATTGTCAGGCCAGCATACTAACTTCGTGAGCTCCCCTGCTCATTGTTCGCAAAGAAAACCAGCCACACAGTAGTTAGTCTATGAAACTTTGTGCTTCCTCCAAGCCAGGCCCCATCTGACTATTTGAAGTGTAGTTTGTGCATTACAAAAAGTGGAAGAAGTTGTCTCCCCAAAGAGGAAATGACTCTTGGTGTTTCAAACAGTCTCACTCAAAATAGCCTGTGCCTGTAAACTTTTATGCTTGCAATTCCTGGCTCACATTAAGAATTCCCTATATGCCACGTAATACACTAAAATTAATTTGGGGCTGCAGAAAAGCTACCAAATCTCATTAGTGTACAGCCTTTTGTGGATCATAGTCCTTGTTAACAGCACGAGATGGATGGGTAGTTTATCAAGTACAAAAACATATACATCGTGGAGACCTGAATGAGCTTTTAACTCTTACTGTCTTCTACACCATGGAAATCAAAAGATCTTTTTTCCCTTAAGGGGACACCCCAGACTGGCTTTGGTGCACTTCTACACACCATGAGACCTGACCCACATTCACACCTTGTTACCTTGAGGATCCCATGCCAAGTTGAAGGTTATGGAAGTGAGGAAGAATTGCCCAGTCTTCTGCCATTGACACTTGAGTTGCTGTGGGACAATGGCAAAAAATTAATCACCGGGGACAACACATGATGTCAGACGTCGTTCTGTTTTTGGACTAAATTTGGTGGACCAAATGAAGCAATCAACACTGTTGGCCAAGAGAACGCTTAAGTGCTGATAATGAATGCCAACCCCATCTGCAAATTAAGCACCTTCGGAAATGGAACGCAATCACAGCTCTGAGATTAAGCCGACAAAATATGTCTACACTCCTGCTGTTCTCCATGAATAGCTAATTCTTAGTGCATCAAGAAAAAGGCGGAGAAAATTAACTCGATGCCCCATTGCTTAATTAGGAGGAGTGAAATTGAAGATTTGCATAGAGAAGTCATGCACACAGAGACAAGGCACGTTCGCTTAACGATGGCAAGTGGGATGGGAATGTCCACTGCTAAACAAGAATCATAGAGTCCAATGTTATGTGACTCTGCCCCTTAGTGAACAACAGTTCCTGTTACCATTGTTAAACAAATCCTGCACCTTTATTAAGCATGATGCCACACAATGACCATTTGCAATCGCCTGCTTATGATGTCACACAATGACCATTTGCAATCGCCTGCTTATGATGCCACACAATGACCATTTGCAATCGCCTGCTTATGATGCCACACAATGACCATTTGCAATCGCCTGCTTATGATGTCACACAATGACCATTTGCAATAGCCTCCTCATTGCTTATTGCAAGCTGGCAATGAAGGCCACAAATGATGATAACGAGACTGAGGGATGCCGTGGTGTACTTTCAAGTTGGTTTCCAAGCACCCAGATCACATGACCACAGAGATGCTGCAACAGCTGCTAACCAGAGGACCAACCGTCAGTATTTCGTAGCTTCAAATGGTCAGCGAACAAGTAGTCATTAAATGAGAACTACCTGCAATGACCCTTTATTCTATTTCTTCCCACCTGTGTCCTCTTGTACTTCTCATGTGAGATGCTTTTAAATTTTATATAAAGTCCTGGTTGGATAAGAAGCATCTGGGAAGTTGGAGAAAAATTCAGCTTAAATAAATGCACTTTATTTGGGGTCTTGAAAGTATTATTTTTTCAGACCAACAGAGCTGAGCATAAGAGCTGGTGGTGAAACATGTCGTCCTGGTTTTTTAAAAAATGACATTGCAAATCCACGAGCAGCAAAAGGCGAAAAGGACAACGGAAACCACATAGTACTTACACAATTTCTCTTATGAGCATTTACCCCCAGGGGCTCAAAAATACACACAGTGTTTCCATAAGAGGCAGCAATCTGAACAGAGAAAAAAAGCCAAAAAAAAAAGTCAATCTGCATTTAAATCAACAATACAACATTGGGGAAAAAAATAAATCCATAGACCCTAAATATTTTTCTAACAAAACCATACCACCCACGAGCAATTTAATCAGAAATGAATTATTTTTTCTTTTTTAAAAAAAGAACGCAACTTTCATGGCAAGCTTCAACTTCGGTATTTAAAAACTGGGATGCTTTTGAACCGCACAAACACCCCCCAGGATTTCAAATCTCTTACTTACCCTGCCTTGTTGGGAACATTCCACACAGCTGACCTGGATGTTTCCATGCTTAGCACCGGGAATAATTTGCACGCATTCAAAGTCGTTGGCCAAGATGACAATATCACACCCAGAGCCGTAAGCCTACAAGAAATTTAAAAAAAAAAGAAGAGGGAAAGAAATTTCTTGTCTGTATTTGCTTGAAAAGGACCCAGCGCGAAGGGCATAAATTTAATTTAGTTCCTTGTGAGGCTCTTAAATATTAGATGCACCGAGGATGCTGTTGCTTTAATACACCTCCAGGGATGGTAAAGCACAACCTGTTTTTATTATAACACAACCTCTGCTAAAAAATATTGTTAGCGTAAGGAATAAAAATGTTAAAAATGGTTGAAGGATGTTGGGGATGGAGCTGCCAGGGAAGAGGTCAAAAGGAAGGCCAAAGAGGAGATAGATGGATGTGCTAAAAGAGGACATGAAGTTCACTGGGGCGAGAATAGAGGATGCTGAGGATAGAGTTAGGTGGAAAAAGAGGATTTGCTGTGGTGACCCCGAACGGGAACAGCCGAACGAAGAAGAAAAAGGAATAAAAATGTTTTTAACTCTACTGTTCTTCTGAAAGCAACTCAACAATTTTGCCTATTCTATGACCCCATTGGAGTCAAAGGGGATGCTATTCCTGGGGAGAACCAGCGAAGTAAATCAGCAAAAATTAAGCCCAAAGTCTTTTTATTTTCTTCCTTACATTGAATTGTGTCTGATTCTCCAAGACCACCCGGAAAAATCCCTGCAATTTTCTGAATGTTGCCATTGCTTCCTTCCTAGGGTAGAGAGAAAGTGACTGGCTCAAGGTCACCTGGGCTGACTTTGTGCCCATTGTGGGGCTAGAACTCACCGTCTCCTGGTTTCTAAGCCCGACGTCTTAACCACTATGCCAAGCTGACTTTCTAGATCCAATTTTATCCAAATGCTTTTAAGAGAAGAACGAGACCGATCGATGATATTCTGACAAAAGTATGTCTGTGCAGGCTCTATCAAGGCGTCTTTGTCCACAGAAGAGCCTTTATAGACTACGATACCCACAATCCTTTGCTATCAGCTACGTTGACAGGCGTTGAAATCAAAACATCTGGATTGCCCGACTGTTTGCCTAACCTTGAACTGCAGCCATGTCATTTTTCAGCCTGAAAACATTCCCCGGCTGTTGACATTTTTCTTACCTGCCTCTTCTGAGTTATTATCAATACCGTCCTTATCTGTTGTGATATTTTAAGGAAAGGGTCTAGTTATATTTAAAGCCACACTACAGAAGAAGAAGAAGAAGAAGAAGGAGGAGGAGGAGGAGGAGGAGGAAGATATTTGCTAGTGCCAATGCCTAAGCTTCTAACCATTAAAAAATGGAATCAAAACAAAATATAATCTTCTGGACTTTAATGCCGTACAGTTAAGTTAGAAAAGCAATACGTTGATTGCTTAGGATGAGCCAAAATCCCCTTCGAGTCAACCAGGTTTGGGAATTTATAGCCTTCAATATATGGACTGAGCTTGGAGGTGGAAGCGTCTTATATGCAAAGCCAATTTTAAAAATAGTTAAGAAAAAAAGATCAAAACATTTGCATAGCTACAGCAAGTTCTAAGGATTCGTGAAGCATCACATTCCTTCTTCATACCCTGTTCACATTCTCTGCATTTTTAATAGCGAGACCACTGTGATATTGTTTCATCTCCTACCCACAAAACGACGCTATAGGGCACTGCGCACAAGAACAACTAGACACAACAACTAGAGTTTTTCCCCGAATGCCATCACTCTGCTAAACAAATAATTCCCTTAACACTGTCAAATTATTTACTAAGTCTACGTTACTATTATTCTTCTCATCGTTCCATCACCCATCCCTTTCCACTATGACTATAACTTGTTGCTTGTAGCCTTACGATTTATATTGATTAGTTTCCTAGTATGACTTGATTGCTTATTTGTACCCCATGACTATCCTTAAGTGTTGTATCTTATGATTCCTGACGTACAGTATGTACCATTTCCTTTGATGTACACTGAGAGCCTATGCACCGAAGACAAATTCCTTGTGTGTCCAAATCACACTTGGCCAATAAAGAATCCTATCTATCTTCTAATATGTTTTGAAGGAATGTTCAGGGAAGGGACAGTAGGAAAAGAAACTTAAAGGTGTTTTTACTATTTGCCTATTCTGAGTTATTATTATTATCAATACCGTGATATATTAAGGGGGGGGTCTGGTTGCATTTAAGCCACGTTCTTAGTTTCACGTTCTTTGCAAGACCGCTGATACGTTTCTGGAGAAATGTTCAGAGGCAGAGGTGGGAAGGGGGTGGTATAGGAAAAGAAACTTCAAGGTGTTTTCAAAAAACAACAACAGAAGAAGCAGCAGCGAGGAAAGTCGTGTTCCTGCGGCCATCACGATCGCTGTAGGCAGCCTCTGCAGACCAAACGGCTTTTTCCTCTGCAGAAGCTTGGAGTACAAAGCTGCGTAACCACCCACACAGATTTAGTGCCAGTTTCAGTTGCTCGGCTACCTACAGTCGAAAAATGAGATGGGATTTGCAAGCTGCCAGAAGCAGCCGAATGACTTGCTAGATTTTGCAAAAAAAAATAAAATAAAATAATAAACCTTGGTATAAACAACAGCCCCCCAAAGTCTGTCCACCCCAATCAAGGATGGAGATCTCTCCTCCACCAGGAAAAAGGCACAGGTGTCCCTCCATTAAAATAATGACCTGCGACTTACGTCCTCGCGCTTACAACGGTTTGCACCGTCCCCGTGGTCACGTGATCAAAATTGGGGGTGGGGTTGTTTGTCAAGTAGCGTTGCAGGCTCCCGAGGTCTGGTGGCCTTCCCAGCCAGCTTCTAACAAGCAAAGTCAAGGAGGGAGGGGGAGGGAAAACCGGATTCACTGAACGACCGTGCGATTCACTTAATGACCGGGGCGGTTTGTTTAACGGCTATTTCTATCCTTGCTTTCCATTATCTCTGGGCTCACAAAGGAATGAGAGTTAAGAACAGATGGAGCAGAGTGGGTGTCTACAAGATCTGGGAAAAAAGTAACTGTGAAAAACGGCCCTAAGTCACTTCTTTCCAGTGCCGTTGTTAACTTGAGGCGGTCACTAAGGGAGCTGTTATGAGGACTACCTGCAACAAAGAAGAGGCACCTAGAAGATAAGAAAACTAAAGCTGACAAGAAACCAAGGGGACAAGAAAAGAAAGTTAACTTAATAAGCTGTTGACTCCTTTTAAAGTCTATTGCTCTCTGGTTGGATTTAATTATTCAGATATTCCAGGATTGTGCCCAGACTAGTTTTCAATGAAAGGTCTTAGCTGACTTGTGTGACTTCATCAGCAATTTCCACACAAGTTAGGCTGTGTTACAGGATCATCCCTTCCAGTTTTGAGTGACACTTTGTTGGCCAGATCCAAATTCAACGACTGTGTAGACTTTATATGAAATGGCGAACTTGCTTTCTCCAAAGAACTAAGCCATCAAATGTTCTCAAGGAAAGGTGTTCCTAGCAAAATCATCAACCACATGTAGGGTTCAAACAAGTTCCACAAGTCTGGAACTATTGTTCCAACAGCAGTGTGGGAAAGAGCCAGTTTAATGTGGCAATTAAGGACATCAGGCTAGAAAACAGCGAGATCGTGAGTTCTAATCCTACCTTAAGACATGAAAAACCAGCCGGATGACCATCATCCATCCCTGAGCCCAACTCACCTGAAGGGTTTGTTGGGGAGAGGAGAATAGGACGAGGAAGGAGCATTTAGGTATGTTGACTGCCTTGAATTATTTATGAAAAAAATAATAAAGACAGGATACGCATTATTCTTTAAACAAACAAAAACAAAAACATGATTTCGTTTTGCAAACGATCTGACTTATACGCTTGCCCTCAGCCGTACTACCACGACATTACTTGTGTCGTGATGTAATTTTGGCAGTCGTTCTGTTGTCATTCTGGCTCGTGACAAACCCTTGGGCATTAAAATAAATAAATTTGTAGATCACGGGGGAGTTAATGCTAGGTCAGTGATGGCAAACCTTTTAGAGACTGAGTGCCCAAACTGCAAGTCTCTATCGCACACGTATGCGCACAGCGGAGACCTAAACACTAGCTGGCTGGTGGGAGGTGGGGCATCGCAACACGGGCAGCTATGTGAGACACGAGATCTTTTTCTTTCGTGAAGTTCTGTTGCGTTGTTTGCAGGAAACGTCTGTTTCCCTGCAAACAATGGCGAGAAATGCCACGGAGAAACGCGGTGGACCTGATCTGGGATGATGGTGCGCATGCCCACAGAAAGGGCTCCGAGTGCCACCTCTGGCACCCGTGCCATAGCTTCGCCACCACTGTGCTTGGTCATCCCTATTGGAACTGATGCCCCTCATCTTTAGAAGAGAAACAGGTAGAGTAGCAGGTGTGCTCTACATCTCATATTTTTAACACCTTGTGCATTCTGATCTCTAGCCCAGTATACAATTTAAAAAATGTAGCATCAGAAGATCCAATTTCTATTGCTAGAAATGGTCGGCTGCACCGAAAATAATCATCGCTATAAATAATCATCGCTATCCAACCCAAGAAAGCCAACCCCTCCACTCCCAAAAATGCAATATTACTGAAAGAGAACAGCCATCCCAAGACCTTGATAACAGCATTACCCTTTCCGGCTCAACAGATTATTATATGGGTGTCATAATTAGCATTACACTTTCTGAACACCTCCCAGTTCTTCAGCCAAGATGTCTCATAAACCTACGACACTGAAGCTAAGAATAAGAGATGAGATGCAACTGATGTCTCATCTCCCACAGGTCCTGGTCGGCTGTTAGCAAATCGTCACGTCCACCATCTGGTGCTGCAATGGAGTCTTACAAATTTTGATCGGATAAAACAAAAATGTGGGAAAGCGTTCACGCCAGAAAAGGAAAAAAAAACCAAAACCAAACCCACATCAGCAGCTACACCAGGCAGTTCATTGATACGATCTTGAAGCCGAAGGTCCCTGCGTTAGGAGATGACATCCGCAGGCCTAAGTGGCCAAGGAATGTCCAACTTGGTAGCGGACCTCCTTTGAAAGTCAGGAGAAAACCGCATAGCAGCAAAAGGAAGAGAAAGAATTTGTAATTTTGGTGCTCTTCTGTCCAAAAGATTCAATTTCGTTGCACACGTATTATGCATTGACAATAAAAAATTGAACTGAATGATGGTCATGTGACTTTCTTGAATTACTTTTAAAAGACATCAACAGGCCCTCAGGTTGACTTGAAAACTATATTCTGCATAGTTTGGACAACAAGTAGCAGAGCCTTTCCACATCAAGATAATCCTGTTTCACCCTCTCTGGGGTTATGTTTTTCTGTTTCAAGAAGTTTAAGATGGGTGGACTTCAACTCCTAGAAGTCACATTGCTGGTTGGTGAATTCTGGGAGTTGAAGTCCACATACCTTAAAGCTTCTTGAAATTGCAAAAAACACTCCTCTAAAATAAATGCTGCTCTTACTGGTATAACTCTTCTATTTTATTTATTTATTTTTTATTTATTTATTTATTTGATTTATATACCGCCCCCTCTCCCGAAGGACTCGGGGCGGTTCACAGCCA
>JAEANM010022137.1:0-11676 GCA_017656035.1 Myanophis thanlyinensis
AAAGATGGCCGTGCTAGCTCCGCCCCTTCTTGCTACAGACGAAAACGTAATCTATTTTGTGGATAGCCCTTGTATAATCCCTGTTCTACCTTTGCAGCTCTGTAGATCTGGATGTCCTCAGGTGGGACTGGGAGAGACAGGAGATTAAGCTTGCATCATGTTGCTTAACTTACACATCTGTGCCAGACACTGGGATGAAAACTCCCAAAGACAAGATTTGCGCCACAACTTCTACTACCCCTGTCAGTTTTGCTCCATCGCTATGGATAGTGTCGGGTTTTTTTTTTTAATATAAAACTCACCATGCTTTGAAACAAATCAATGAATGTTCGGAGTGAATAACAATACCCCTTTTAAAGACTGAAAGGTGCACAGCCCATACACAGTAACAAAAAAATGGCCAACCATCAAAACCGATGACTGAAATGGGCATCCTGACGAATAGCGTGTATTTTTTCTCAATTTCGAAGTGAATGAAGCTGAAAGGAAGGACTCATCCTGGGGGTGGGGGGGGGTGGGGGATCTGTTGCAATTCCAGTTTTGCCGCTTTGTTTGTCCTGACACAAAGGAAGACGGCTTGAAAGTCCTTGCTTGTCCCTGTCGCTCTGTCATTCATTCCCTCAGCAGCTTGTTCTGCAGAGTTTTCCCCGAGCAGAGCCTGCTAGTAAAAAGGGGTCATAACAGCTTCGCGTCTGAGAAGCCGGAGGATGTTCTTAACAGAATGTTTAAGTTCCAAATGGATCGTGTTGTATTTACTACAAAATAGTAACAACGCAAAACACATTCGCTGAACAGACATTAGCGGGCAGAAGGCAAGCAGCATGGTGTTAGCTTAATAGCCAACTTGTAATATATTTATATGCTTTCGGATTAGAAGTCAAGGTCTTCCACCCACCCCACCCCACCCCACCCTGCCTCCACTCCTTCAGGCTTCAAAAAGATGCTGAAATCAGCGAAATAAGCAATATTAAAGCTTATCCTGATCATCTCTCCAATACCCACAAGGAATGCTAGAAGTAGCATGTAGCACTGATAGTCCTTGACTCACAAAGATTTGTTTAGTGTCGATTTGAAAATACCATGGCGCCGAAACCGGGATCTGACATTTATGACCATTGCAGCATCCCCACAGTCATGTGATTTAAATGAAAGTATTTAGCAACCAGCATGGATTTAGGACAAATGTAGAATCCCGGGATCCTATGATTGCCATTTGCAAATTTCCTAGCCAACTTCCAACAAGCAAAGCCAATGTGGAAAACCAGATTCTCTTAACGGCTGCATGATTCACTTAACAGATGCAGTGATTCTCTTGTGACATAAAGGTCATAAAATTGGCCATGACTCACTGAACAATTGCTTTGCTTAATAATGGAAATTCTAGTCTAAATTGGGGTTGTGAATCAAGGACTATCTTTTAGGCCTAATTCTGGTACAGCCAAATAAACTGGAGTTAATCTTCCCATTGATAGGCAAAATTCAGTGTTGAATATTAAGCAGTAGAAGGCACCACCACAGAATTTCTCAACCTTGGCAACTTTAAAAAGTGTCTACTGCAACTCCTAGAATTCCCTAGCCAGCATAGCTGGCTGAGGAATTCTGGGAATTGAAATCCACATGTCTAAAACCTGTCATGGTTGAGAAACGGTATACTGTGGCATATGCCTTTTCTCTACCACATATAAACCTGTTCCTAGGAACTTTTTGATTGAGACACATGTAGCACTTAACCATATCTGAATTGACTAAATTTGGTTATGTGTGTTAGATGAAAGCCAATTGTAGTTTGTTCAATAAATTTGAATGTGTGAACTCTGCCATAGAATCCTCATTCCTAGCCTTTCCTTCCTAACCTGTATTTTATGAAGCCACTCTTTTCCAAAACCATCCAAAAAGGAACATTTGCATATGTCAAAGAACCTGGGAATCTCCGTTCTTGTTGACTGTAGGTAGTTGAGGTAGTCAACCACAATTGAATCCAAAATTTCTGTTGCTAACTGAAACATATTTTAAGTGAACTTTGTGCTATTTTTCTTGCCACAGTTGTTAAGTCAATCACTGCAGTTGTTAAATCAGCAACACAATTGTTAAGTAAATTGTTAAGCTTCTCCATTGATTTTGCTTCTAAGGTCACAACAGGGGATCACATGACCCCGAGACACAGCAACGGTCATAAATATGACTCAGTTGCCAAAGCATCTAAATTTTGATCGTGTGACCATCGGGATGCTACAATAGTAGAGAGAGGGTACTAAATAAGGGAAATTAAAAAAAGAGCAGGAACAGTTATTCTACAGGTAACAGAAATCAACAAAAGGTGCCTTAAATCCCTGAAATTCTCACTTAGAAGTAAAAGCATCAAACATTTGATAATATAGACAAGCTATCAATTGTGCACATGTTAAATATGTATGTATGTATGTGATTTATGTGGCTGCCCGTTGTACCATTGTGACTCTGAGTGTCCACATAAAGAAACAAAAATTATCCAGAACTAATTAGACCTTGCCAATTAAGCAAAAGGCAATAATGCATAAGGCTAAAACCACCAAAGATCGCTGAACCTACATTTTTCAGATCATTCATTGCCACCAATGTCTTCCTCCTTTTCCCTTTGCGAAATTTTGGAAGCCGGAGCAACGTGTAAGACAACTAAATTAAATGGGCCGAGATGGAAAACATCTTTGGTCTGGAGGGAGCAACTTTTGTTCAGAACATCCCTTGGGCTATTATATGAGTCTTCCCCTCTTAAAAAGTGTGGGACATTACATCCTGTCACAGCCAACAAGCTGTGGGAGGCAGAACCCTGCCTAGTTGGGAGGGTACAAGCTGACAACGATTGTGTGATACCACAATACTTCCCTCAATCTCGTTTGGACAAAATTGGTCCAGCAGAAAAACTTGGCAAGCAATCTCCCTCCATCTTCCCCAGAGAACTCTCTCTCTGTGTGTGTGTGAGATAGAGAGAAGGGGGGACAGCAGGGGAGGGGAGGGGGGAAGAGAGGGAGGGAGGGAGAGAGATTGAACAAACCTCCAGTTCCATCACCACGTCTACCATCTTCTCCTTCAATTCTTCTCCATCTCTGGAGGGAAAACTCTGGGTTTTTTTTTAAAACCTCATTTTTTAAAGAGAAAAAAACTATCCTCTACCCTTTTTTCTCCCTCAACACCCCACCCTTGTTCTGATTTGACAAGGGTCGTATTGGGGTCCATTCCCAGCCGCTTTGGGAACAAGCCCAGCAACCATAAAAATAAGGCAGCCATTCATGAGGAGGCTGGGTCCATTCATGGCTGGAACAATGGTGCTTCTGTCTATTTCCTTGGTCCCAGTTGGGGTAGGCTAAGGGTGGATGGGGACGGCTTGCTTAAAGACATTCTGCCCCACCACACAATCCTTCCAAATCCTTCCCACAGTAAAGAGCCTTGATAATGGAGGCAGGATCAGCCCATGGAGCGGAGAACAAAAGCTGTTGCTAGGGGCGTCCTAAGAGTCGGCTTTAGCCTTATGGACCAGGCCTTTTACATACAGTCTGCCCCTTTTATGCTAATCGCACTTTGTTACCTTCATCTCACCAGTAAGACTGTTTGCTAGTCATGAATGGCAGGCAGCCTGTGATCCTGGTTCAAGGCCGGGTGAGCCGAGGATATTTACTACTGGAGGCCTAATAACAAGACAAGTCCTAAGTTCTGTAAGAGATGAGCGAAGGGAAGGATTTGGGTCACTCTTTCCACCACAATGGGAAAAGCCACAACGTTAAAAAGAGAAATATCTTTCTTTCAGAGCAGCTTAAGAGTTTGAATGGTTTGTGATCCACATGAATCTATGCTGGTTTGCTTGCAATTTATGGACCACACTTAATGGTTGGGCATTATGTGTCACTCTGTCACACAGGTAGTCCTCAACTTATGACTACACTTAGCCCAAAATTTATGTTGCTAAACAAAATATTTGCTAAGTGAGTTTTGTCCCATTTTATGGCCTTTCTTGCCATAGTTTTTAAACAAATCACTGCAGTTTTTAAGTTAGTAATACGGTTAAGCCAACTTATCTTCTCTATTGATTTTTCTTGTCAGAAGGTCACAAAAGCTGATCATAAGACTCTGCAACCGTCGTAAATAGGAATCAGTTGCAAAGCATCCGAATTTTGATCACATGATTATGGGGATGCTGCAATGGTTGTAATTGTGAAAAACGGTCATGTCACTTTTTTTCAGCCCCATTGTAACTTTGAATAGTCACTGAATGAACTGCTGTAAGTCAAGGACTACCTGTATTGTGATTTGATCAACAAATCATGGTTATAAAAAAGTCTTAGCTTAGAATTATCAGTGATCCTAAAAGGGATGTTTTCTTAGCCATTCAGAAATCGCATGTTGGAAAAATTGGGTTGCCAAGAACTAACTCAAAAATAAGACAGAGAGTCACAACAAGCCAGATATTAGATGAGAGAATAAAGGAATTCTTAGCCCAAGTGGTTTTTTAAAAATCTGAACAGCCCTGAAATTAAAAAACCATGGTGTTAGACATTTTTTAAGTGATCCTAATCTTTGAATATTTCTCCCTTTTTTTTAGTTCTTTTTCCACACACAATTTCTATCCCAGCAGTTGTTTTTTTTCCTTACTATTGTAGAAAAAAGAAATAACAGATGGGGGAAGGGTTAGAAAACTGAAAGAGAGAGAGAGAAGAAAAGACCCCTTCATATTCCTCTATTCAAACTAAGACTTTTCCATTGCTGCTTTTCACTGGAAGCTGTTGAAAACTCCCCCCCCACCACCACCATTTTATTTCAGAATCTGATTGTCTTGAACAGGAGAACAAACCTGAGGTTGCCATGAGTTCAGAGGTGAGATTAGGACATTCTGCCAGTAGAACCAAGTGGATGGGTGTTTAGAAATATCAACTAAATATTTCATCCTAAAACCATTCATATCCTTGTTTTTCTTCTTCTTTTTTTTAAGATAAATGGAATTTGCTGCTGCCAAGACAGTAGCTTAGCTGTACAATCCTAATTTAATAAATGGGTTGTCTACGGCATAGTTATAGGGATCATCTAAGCAGAAGAAGATCCATTGAACTTGAAATATATGAAAATATATTTTCCTAGACTGATTCCCGCAAATATATCCAGCTTCACCAATATTCATTCTTCAATACAGGTAGTCCTCAATTTAAAACAGTTCATTTAGTGACTGTTCAAAGTTACAACACTGAAAAAAGTGGCTTATGACATAAGACCGTTGCAGTATCCTCGTGATCACATGATCAAAATTTAGATGCTTGGGTTTCAATTTTTGATTAAAGAAAAAAAAAATGTGTATCTTTGTTTCCACATGGAAATCGCCTCTGAACTTTGTTCTTGAGGTGGAAAAAAAATGAAACTTTGATTTTGGGTTTTATCAATTAGTAGACCAATGTGTGTCTATAGAAATGGCTAGTTTATATTACTATGGAAAAGCAAAAAGTTGTGGTTTGATGTTAATGTTTTATTTTGCTGCAACAGAGGAAGTCAGAAGTCAATCTTTTTTGTTTTGTTTTCCCCAGCCCTTCCTCTGTTCTCTCCCCCCTCCTTTCCCCTCATTGTCTTCATATTTTTCTTTTGTATTTTGTATTTTATTTTATAACCTAATAAAAATTTCTGAGGAAAAAAAATTCAGATGCTTGGCAACTGACTCATATTTATCACAGTTGCAGTATCCTGGAGTCATGTGATCACTTTTAGCGACCTTCTAACAAACAAAGGGGATACAGTGGCTCAGTGGCTAACACACTGAGCTTGTCAATCAGAAAGGTTGGCAATTCAGCAGTTCAAATCCCTAGCACCGCATAATAGAGTGAGTTCCCATTATTTGCCTCAGCTTCTGCAAAACTAGCAGTTCGAAAGCATGTAAAAAATGCAAGTAGAAAAATAGGGACCACCTCGGTGGGAAGGTAACAGTGCTCCATGCGTCTTTGGTGTTTAGTCATACCGGTCACATGACCACAAAATCATCATCAGACAGCGCTGGCTCTTCGGCTTAGAAATGGAGATGAATGACTAGCACGTATGCGCAAGGAAAACCTTTACCTTTAACAAACAAAATCAATGGGAATCACATTCACTTAACAACCATATTACTCACTTAACAGCTGTAATGATTCAGTTAACAACTGTGGCAAGAAAAATTGTAAAATGGGACAAAGCTCATTTAACAAATGTTTCGCTTAGCAACAGAAATTTTGGGCCCAATTGTGGTCCTACCTATATTCCATCTTCAAAAGCAGCTGGTTTATGGGATGGCACATTGGAAGTTCCATTCCAAGTGTCTGGAGCTTACCAGGTTAAAGAGTAGTGCTCTATCTGTATATCTGTTCATTTCTCTCACAATCTTTGTAGATTCCAGTGTTAGGAGAGACACTGAATAAGCTGACTGAATCCAGGGAGTGAAGACATGACAAGCAGACACAATATTATATAAGGCACTGGAGGAAAATAGTTTGCTCAGATTTGTGAGCAATATATTGGGCTCATTTGCATGGCATACTACCGTGTTTCCCAGAAAATAAGACTGGGTCGAAATAAATGCTTGGCTTTATTTTCGGGGAGATCTTTTTTTTTTTTTTTGAAGTGCAGGAGACAGCGGTTAAGAGTCTGAGCAGCCATGAGGTGATTGGGGAAGGGAAGGGCTGCCTCCTGTGCTGGCCATGCCCATCCCCTTCACAAGGTCTTATTTTTGGGGTAGGGTAGGCTTCCCCGCCCAAAATAGGGCTAGGCCTTACTTTTTGAATAGGTTGTATTTTCAGGGAAACAGGGTAAATTCAGTGATTTAAAAATATACTGGGTCCATTCATGCATCACACAATGTACTGGGCCAGGGGTCTCCAAAGTTAGTACCTTTAAGACTTGTGACTTCAACTCTGAGAATCCCATGGCTGGCTGAGGAATTCTGGAATTAAAGTCCACAAGTCTTAGTTTCCAAGTTTGGAGGCCCCTAGACTATTCTAATGTGGAACTGAGCAACTGATGTTTCAGCATGTTTTAGGGATACATTTGTGGTCTGAACATGTTGTGTGAGCCAGGTCATCACATTATGCTGTTACATTGTGTGGTTTCTTTGGGGCATTGCATGCTACATGGACACAACTGTTATGTTTTGTTAAAATGACATTCATTTATTATGGGAACCCAGCCACTACATTGATTTAAGCTGAGACTAAAGCAAAGGTGATAAACATGAATTATCTTAACCACATCCCAAGTGTTTTTTCAAGAGGCAACTGGACTTTCTAGTTTTTCTTTGAAAAATTTTGCTTCCCATCCAAGAAACTTCTTCAGCTCTGGCTGGATGATGGAGAATGGAAGTATTTATACCAGTGGTAGGATGCAATCGGTTTTACTACTGATTCGCTGCTGCGTGGCTTCTAAAATACAAGTTTTTCCTTACCAGAGGCAGCCCAGGTAATTGGAAAAGCTGTGGAGGCACACAAAATAGCTGTTCCATGTGATTCAGGTGAGCAAAACAGAAAAAAAGAAGAGGATATAGGACAGGAAAGGGTAACAGTGGGTGGACAGGGCCAAACAGTGTCACCACTACTGGTTCTCTAGAACCGGTGCGACCAGGCTGAATACCACCACCGATTTATACTCCATGCAGAAATCCTTCCATTCCCCATCATCCAGCCAGAGCTAAAGAAGCTTTTAGAGAAGTGAAACATCTTCAAAGAAAAACCAGAAAGTCGAGTCACCTCTTGAAAAGGCATACTTGGGACAACTATGACCTAGATGACTGAAAATCTCCATAGACAACCACATGATAATCCAAAACAGTGTGATGTAACCTACCTTATTTTAGACTCTCTTTTGAGCAAAGATGGCTGAGTTAAAGTTAACGGCCGCTTCCACCTTCGGGAACCAGAGACTGCTCTTACTTTTCCATCCCTTTCTTTCACTTATTTATGCCAATAAGAATGAAGAAAGGAAAAGAAAGGAAGGAAGTCACTGGGGACAGTATGATTTGTTAAAAGCAATAGCATGAAGAACAGTAGCAAAAATAGCTGGGTTACTTCTACCAGTATTCGACCATCTGATATCAATTTATTGGAAAATAAATTAACTAAGTTAAGTGAATGTGACCAAGTGTGCAATATTCAAACACACATAGCATCCCAAATGATCCTTGTTCACATAAAGGTAGTCATCAACTTATGCCCACAACTGAGCCCAAAATTTCTGCTGTTAAGCAAGACATTTGTTAAGTGAATTTTGCCCCAGTTTTCAACCTTTCTTTCTTGTTATGTGAATCACTGCAGCTGTTAAATTAGTCACATGGTTATTAAGTGAATCTGGCTTCCCCGTTGTCAGAAGGTGAATCACATTAGCCCGCAAGATATTGCAACAGTAGTAAGTACATGCCAAATGTTCGAATTTTGATCGCGGGATGTTGTCTTGGTCATAAGCTTGAAAAACAGTCATAAGTCAGTTTTTTCAGTGCCCTTGTAACTTTGAAGGTCACTAAATGAACTGTTGTCAGTCAAGAACTACCTGTATATTATTAAATACCAAGATGAAATTAATCCTCCATTGGTATCTTCTTGATGTGATTCACTTTCCAGTAGATCTCAATGACCAAGCTGGTCCTGCAGGAACTCAAAGGAACTATGTTACATCAGTGCTAAAAGCCAATATGTTCTGAGTGCTACTTTATTATCTTCAGGTCCTATAGCACTTTCAAACTCTTTTAAGACTTGAGATTTGCCTTTGGCTGCCATTTTATGTCTTCACAGCGTTCATCCTTCTCTATAGCTACCCTTCTTGAAATGCTTATCCTGCTGATATGGGACTCCTAATTAAATATCCTAAAACCACCTGTTTTTAAAAGCAGGCTTTTTAAATAGTTGGTTTTATTGGCTAATTTCAATTGTTTTCAATTGTTGCTTTAGATCATTTTTAATAGTTCAGATTCTGATTTAAGTTAATGTTTTTTTCTAAACCGCTGAGAAAACATAGCGGTTGGCAGTACGATAAGCTGTATAAACAATATAATAATCTTTCTTCCAGCATGCAGACATAGCACGACATAGTAGGCAAAGGAATAATTGGCTAATTAGTTACTTTAAGGTTCATTGTGTTATATGAACTGGTAATTGGGTCAGTCTAATAACGCAAACGACAGGTTATATACTGTATATTGAATGAGCTCAACCAATATTTTGTTTTATTACCAGAACATTATTATGTTAAGCAAATCACTGCAGTCCCATTATTTTACTGGACTGTTTACCAGATACAGGTAATACTTGATTTACAACAGTTCCCTTAATGACTGTTCAAAATTACAGTGGCACTGAAAAAAGTGACTTATGACCATTTTTCACATCTATGACCATTGCAGCATCCCCATGGTCACATGATTGACATTCAGATGTTTGACAACTGGCTCATATTTATGACAGTTGCAGTGTCCTGGGTCATGTGACCCATCTTTTGCGACTGTCTGACAAACAAAGTCAATGGGAAAGCCAGATTCACTTAACAACCATGTTACTAATTTAACAACTGCAGTGATTCACTAACAAATCTGGCAAGAAAAGTTGTAAAATAGGACAAAGCTCATTTAACACATTTCTCACTTAGCAACATCAATTCTGGACTCAATTCTGGTCATAAGTCAAGGACTATCTGTACTTTAAGGTGATGTGTAATCCTAAAAGGAATAGAAAGAATATACTCTAATTATTCTCAAAGAATTGCTTGAGTCTTCTTTATAAAAACCCTATTGAATGCATTTACTTTACCAGCCATATTGCAGCCTAGTAAACTATTTGTTTAGCATTCACGGTTACAATGGCATTGAAAAAAAATGACCTATGGCTGGTCCTTGCACTTATGACCGTCGCAGCAGCCTCACGGTCACAAAATCAAAATTTTGGTGCATAGCAACTGGCAGGTATTTATGATAGTTGCAATATCTTTGAGTCATGAGATCTCCGTTTTCGACTTTCCCAGCTGGCTTTGCCTAACTCTGCCTACTGCGAGTTTGATCCTGACCAGCTTCCATCCTTCCAGGGTTGGTAAAACGAGGACCCAGCTTGTTCGAAGCAATACGCCGACATTGTAAAACTGCTCAGAGAATGCTGTGAAGCAGACGTGTCAATTTCATTGAGGACCACATCAGGGTTGTGTTTGATCTTGGGGGGCAGGCGTCGCCTGTTCTGTCAAGGGCACCAGTGGTGGGGCTGAGCACTCTGCCAGAAAAAACCGACTCCCAAGCTCCGTTTTCAGCTGCCATGGCATGCGGCCCTCCCAAGCTTCGTTTTTCACTGGCAGAGGGTTGCAGAAGGCCCTGGCAGCCGAAAATGGAGCTCGGGGCTGGTTTTTGCTGGCAAAAATATTGTGGGCTCATCCTTCACTGTTTCCAGGGTGGCCCTGTGGGCCAGATCTAAGTATCCTGCAGGCCGGATCAGGCTCCCAGGCTTGAGTTTTACACTCCTGCTATAAAGCATTGTGGAGTGGTATAATATGTCTAAGTGTGATTGTTATTGCCATTGCTACCTGTGTTTTGTGAAGCTAGCCCCGTGCTTAATTTATGATTAGAGTATCCTGTAAACTGGCAATAGTGTTAATTGAATAAAGTGTCTGTCATTTAATCATGGGTAAATGTCACGAGATCACTACATATATTTTTATCTAGCTCTAACTAGGACAATTCTTTACATCATTGTTATTATCCTATCTTAATAGCTTTGAAGTCCTTTCTATCATAAATTATTAGCGAGATATCTTGAATCCTTATTAATAGTCCTTAATTACTAACGAAATACCAGGAACATAAGTACTCCTTTGGTAATTCTCTTTTAATGGAGCATTATCGGTTTCCTGCTAGTGCAGTGTGACTGATTTATAACTGGCCTCTTACCAAAGCAACTGCTAGTTCCATTTGATAAAGCTATAACAATGTTCTCATATATTGAAGGCCATCTACAATCCCCATTGTTACCATATTAGTGCTTCATTATATGTTAGAATATGATTCCCACAGCAATAGCTGTAACAGATTTTGTTATGAGGATAACTTTTATCATATATGCCACAGTGGTTGAATTGATACAACACACTAAATCAAAAGCAAAGAAACTACGTGTTAGGTGGTCTGATGTAAGAATCCAGCCAGAGAATAGATTTATGTATCATTGCTAAACAAGGGATATTGCTTGATTGACGTACTGTGTGAATCTAGTTATCACACTTTCTAAGCCATGATGTGTGGTTTGGCATGCTTTAGGGGCCCAGCCAAATATTATTTTTTCATCAAAGCTTAATAAAAAATAATTCCAGTTTAGTACAGCAACAATTCAAAGTCTCTGTTGTTAGAAGAAATGTCCATCTGGGTTCAGTTCCAAGTGGGGAGAAAGACACTGGAAACATGGAGACTGGTTGGAAAGATGGTTTATTGTAGGCTGACCATATTTGATAGCCAAAAAAGAGGAAGCGGGGGGGCGGCGGCGGGGGTGTCGTCGGCGTTGTGGGGGGCGGCGGCGGCCGCAGCCATGTCAGGGAGCGGGGCGGCGGCGGCATTGTGGGGGGGCGGGGGCTTTCCTTCGCCGGAAATCGACCGCAAATGCAGACTCGGCTGAGAAGCAAGAAGCTTGTTCCGGGACCTCTTGCTGGAGCCTCTCGCTTTTCTCCATTTGCCTGGAC
>JAEANM010022138.1:0-11676 GCA_017656035.1 Myanophis thanlyinensis
TATATGTCTAGGTTTGTTTGGGTCTTTTCCCATGTAAGTTTGAGAATCCTTGCCCTGGCTTGAAGCAGAAGGCACCAGCCTGAAGATGGTGAGTGGGATCTTGCCGAAACGTTGTGAACAGATTTTCAAACTTACACGGGAAAAGACCCGAACAAACCTAGACCTGCATACCTGCACCCGTGAAAATCTATGAAAAAATGGAAGAGAACATTTCAGTCCCAGTTACACTGTGGAAGGAGTTCTTTTTCTGGATTTAAAAAAGAAACCCAAAATCTATGCTCCAGGTTGTTTTTTCTCATGAGCAAGTTGCAGAAGTTGCAAAAATGGAGGTTTCCCCAATCAGCTGATAAATTGAGCAACAGGGAGGCAATGACTTCCGTCAAATTCACAGCTGTGATACAGCGTAAATTTACATCTACTAGAACTGACCTTCCAGATTTCTAATGAATTTTTCAGAATATTTCTTTCTCAGTAAAAGAGAAATTGTTTTCAGATACAGATAAATGTTTTGCTGATATTTATTATTTTGCGGGTTATAATATTTAGAACTTTACTGATTTTGCTTGTCTCACAAAAAGCTGAGAACTAAAGAAATTAAAATAATTAAATGGAAATAAATAACTTTTCATTTTGAAAGTATGACTAGAAAGAAACTTTTTCATGGAAAGCCTGCCTTGTTTACATATTAGTGCAAACAAACAAACAAACCCTTGAAGGCCAGAGCACAAAATGGTTACTTTAAAGCTTTATGAGCCTGTGAAATCCTTGAATCTTTTAACCCTTTTTTGGAATCAGAAGTTACTACTGAAGACAAATAAATTCCTCCGAAGACAACTGAGATGGATTCACTGGATTTACAAATGCAATTGGATGATCATTCAAAAACTGAAAAAGACACTTTGGATTAATTACCTTTTCAAATTGAAATATAAGATTTATTGTACTTCAGGAAACTACAAGAGCACTTGAAAGAGCTTAAGAATTTTGAGAAAGAAAAAATATACCAGAAGAAAACTAGACTCGGAAATCTATTTATGGAACTAAAGATGGTTGAGAATAAGAAAGCAAAATTATAATATTGATGTATCTGTTTATGGTTAAATAATAATTTTTATTTCAGTTGATGTTAAATCTAGCTTGGATGGTGTTTTTTAAAACACAATCTAGTGGGCTAATAGATTTATTTTTGATATCTAAAAAAGAAGTAAATATTTCAGTAACGTTTAATAGTTTTTAATTTCTTTTTGATGGATGAAGGGAACATAGACTAAATAAAAAGAGAACTATGTATTTATATTATTAGTATTTTTGCTAACATTAACTAGAGCTTTGCTGATTAATAAGGAGAGCTGACAATTTAGAGATGAGTTTCTACAAAATGGGATGAAGGATAAAAATTATATCTGGTTGAATTTAAAAGACAATGATAAGTTGTTAATGAAATTGTTTTTTGTAAAAAAAAATTAAGATAAACATAATTTTGATTTTGAGATTTGGTGATGAGAATTATATAGGATCATAGAAATAATTAAATTATTTTTAATTTTAGAAAAAGAGTTGGATTTGGTTTTTTATCTATATCTATACCAAAAAAAATCAGAAGCCATTCTTTTTTCTTCACTTTTTCTTTTTTTATGGTTACTTTAACCATAAAAATAAACAATAAAGTTACTTTATACTTTATTTTGCTTTTAGTTTGACTCTTTATTCTATTTTGTTTTTTCTTGTTTTTTTGCTCTTTGTGTTTTAGAAATTTAATAAAATCACTTTCTGCAAATTTGCAAAATCGAAAAAACAAATTGAGATCTACATACAACTCTCAGTGACTCTACATATGTCACTCCAAACAACTGGCTATAAGTATCGACATTTGTCTTGGATTATAACATCTGATTTCATATTTATTTCCTGATAAACAGAATTATTTGAAAACCACCTGGATAGATCTTTTCACATGCAATTAAGCATACTCTGCATTTTAGTAAGTTCAGTCTTTTTTCTGTACAGGGAATTCAAGTCAAGAAATAGAATATTTTATCCTTCTACAATAGAACTATGAGGAAGAATATGGTGATGTGGGACACATAAAATTAAGAAAAATTAACAGATGGAAAACTATCAGAATCAATTTCCAATCTAAACTAACAGACAGATACAACATGAAGGAAAATCAATCATGTTAACTCAATTGTATTGTAGATGTATTTACTATTGCAGTTACCTTTATACATACACAGTAGGACATTGTTGATTTTCCATTGTACGGCAGCATCCCTTCCTCCTGTTGTTAAATGATCCAGAAGAGAATTCATCTAGCCCATCTTGTACTTCTTAAAGTACAAATACACACATGTACAAATCAAGGGAAGTACAAAAGCACAACAAAATATAGAAATCTTACTTTGTTACACAAAAGAAAATATAGATGCCTCCTATGACCACTGATACAGCCATTGGAAAGAATTCCAGAAGCATATCTTTGCATGTTTTCCTGTTTTTCCCATAATCCTAAGAACATATTGAAAACTGCTGTCCTTTTAATAGAGATCCTATTAAAAATTCATTATATTAATGGGGGGGGGGGAAATGAAGAAATGTATATATTATCATGGAACAATACTATTCTTTATTCTTATTCTTACAAGATTTATATACCGCCCCCTCTCCCTAGGGACTCAGGGCAGTGCACAGCCAATAAAAACATACATAAATAGTTTAAAAATCCAATAAAAATAATTAAATGACGGTTGATCAGTTAAAAATCATTAACATTTTAAAATTTAAGTTTAAAAATCAATTAAAACAATATTAAACAATTTAAATTTAAGATAAATCAGTGGTTTAAATATAAAATTAAAAATTAAAATTAAAATTTAGTTTAAAACTCTCAGGTGTCAGGCCAGGCCAGCTCGTTGAAATAAATGGGTCTTCAGGGCATGTCGGAAACACCAGAGATCCATAATAGTATGAATCTCCGGGGGGAGTTCATTCCACAGGGAGGGTGCCGCCATAGAGAAGGCCTGTACCCTCGGGGCTGTCAGATGGCCTCGTCCCGATGATAGAACCCCAAGGAGGCCAACCCTATGGGAACGCACTGGTCCGCTGGAGGCTGACGGCGGCAACAGGCGGTCCCGTAAGTACCCGGGTCCCAAGCCATGGAGTGCTTTAAAGATAAGCACCAACACCTTGAACTGCACTTGGAAGGCCACAGGAAGCCAGTGCACCTCACGCAGGAGAGGTGTAATGTGGGAGTTCCTAAGAGCTCCCATAATTACCCGCACGGCTGCATATTGGACCAACTGCAGCATCCGGATGCTTTTCAAGGGGAGCCCCGTGTAGAGAGCATTGGCGTAATCCAGACAGGAGGTTACAAGGGCAGAAGTGACCATGCAAAGAGTGCCCCGATCCAGAAAGGGCCGCAACTGGGCAATCCTACGGACCTGGTAAAAGGCCCCCCTAGAGACTGCTGCAATATGATCACCCAACGACAGCCATACATCCAGGAGGACACCCAAATTGTGAGCTCCTTCCATGGGGGACAGAGTCCCCCCCCATGGCCAACGATAATTTAAGATGGCTGTATCTGGGTGCAGGAAACCACAGGCACTCGGTCTTGGCTGGGTTGAGCTGAAGCCTGCTATGACCCATCCAGCTCCGCACGGCCTCCAGACAACGGCTCATCACTTCGACGGCTTCGTTGGGGTGACCTATACAGAAGACATGAAAACATTATTTTGACAATTTATTTCAAGATAATCTTAATTATGCTAATTGGTCTGTTGACTGGTCAACTTGCTGACAATTTTTAAAATAACATTTTAATAAGTTCAAATAATTCTCAATATGTTCAACTCATACTTTTGTTAATAGGCACTTTACAGATTTAATAATATAATCTCTGGATTCTGCATCAATCTATATCCTTAATAAAGTATAAAATATATTATATGAAGAAGGTTGTAATCCTCCTAATTACATTAATTCAGTGGACTCATAGTTTTGACTCAATATGCATAATAAGGGCTGAAAAATATTTTGCATGTTTCCCTCCAAATAATGGAAAAAATTCCACATGTTCTTAACAATAAAATCTGCTCTGTACTTATATCAAAAGTAAATCAAGTCAATTTAAGACTCACCAATAAACTCATAGGATTGCTGTCTAAGCATTCTATTTAGACCTGTTAGTAAATAAATAAACAGAATTTAGTAGATGAAGTTCCCAATCTCTCTAGTAGAAAAAATAAATCACCTGGTGACACCCCCCCCCATATTGATAGACCAAGGAAAAGAAAGGTGGAAGTGGATAACCACTCCAATACTTGGGCAGTTGCTCTGCTTCAGTACTGATGGGACCCACCAGAAATCTGACCTTAAACTTTTCTGTAACAGAGGTGAAATTCAGCAGGTAGTAAATTTTCTAGGAAGATTGTAGAACCAGCTGTTAGAAGAAACCTCCTTTGTTTTTGTTTTTTTCACTGTAGAGGGTTAATCCTGTAAGGAAGGCAAGAAAAAAACATTCTGGTGTTGTTTCTTGTTTATTGCCCTGCTTACAGAAACTGCCCATCCAGTCACATGACACTCCCAGCCATGCCCACCAAGCCATACTCATGGAACCGGTAGTAAAAAAAATTGAATTCCACCACTGTTCCGCAGTTTATATGTAATCTCCAAAACAGAAAGTTTATTGCAGAATTTAAGATAAGAAGAAAAAGGGCAGGGTACCATGTCTACCAAGTGAGAAATGTACTTGAGGCTTCATCTATTAGAAATAAAACCACAAAGTCCTAAATAAAAAATAAATATTATTGTATAAAACAGACAAGAAATCAGGATTCAGCCTATTATGATAATGCTATCATGTCATCAATTGCCGTCTGACCCTCCTCACTAAAATCTCCCTTGGACACCCCCTCAAGTCTGCTCTGAATGTTCTGACACTTTAAATGGAGGAGACAAGCCAATGGGCCCATTGCTGAAGTCCTCTTAAATCCTCAGCCAGGCCTATTTATCGACCCTGGAGGATTTCTCCCCTTTAAATAATGCTGCTATTTGCATTTACCTTTTTATTGTCCTTGTGACAATTCCAGGAACTTGGATGTGGGAGGAGATAATGTTTACTGTCTGTCATTGCTCTTTGGTTGACCTTATTTTTTTTTAAACTTTCTTTGAAGATTACATGAAAGAAGATACCTTTAAAAAATGTGAGCTATAACTGAGAGATATAATGTCTCACCTCACAAAGCTTTTTCCTTCCTTTTGAAACTTTGTGAGAAGAGTGGAGAGAAAAATGTAGACATACATATTTATATCAAAAAGATTGATTTCCCTCTTGAATATCATATGATAAATAGTATGAGCATATATTTTTTAAAAATCAATAATTGGTGTTTGTAACAAGAGTTTTGCTGATAACCAGCTGAGCATCTGCTCTCTATCCTGCAGCAAAGAAGGGGGCAGAGTTGTTAAATGATTATCCCTTTCAAATATTCTATGCAGTCAAAGCTTCATTTTTAAAACATTTAGTGAAAAATCTTTTTTTGCTATTTTGAAAAATAAATCTCAGTTTGAAAGTGGATCCATGTAATATAGAACTAAACAGCTGGATATTGTAAAAATCAAGAGCATTGCCCAGTTGGTTTGCCAGCCTACATTGTAAATGGAGTCTGTGCTAAAAGCTCTTCCCCATCCAATTAAAGAATAAAGGCTGAGGTGCTTACCAGCTTTTTCAGCATATCTGATGTGGCTTTTCATTCCTTTCCTTTTTTTTTTTTATTTCCTTCGTTTTAAACTTCTCTCTCTGCCAGGATAGTATAGCCCAGTAAAAGGAGGCAAGCAACTTTTTAATATCATTACAAACTTCTTTTTTAATCTGGATTTTACAATCAAGAAAAAAAATCTTCCATTTTCACAGAATCCTGACTCCAAAGCTCAGGATATATTTTCTTAAACCAATATTTTCAGCTGTAAAAGGAGTATATTTTACTTGGTTAACTTTACACCTTGTTCAGTAATTACATTCATTAATTTCCCCGTCAGCCTGCTTGCCGAGCAAATTGGTTTGATAAAAGAGTTGGAATTTGTTCAAAGGAAGAAATAAATGGGAGCTTGTTGTTAGTTGCAAAGTTGTGTCTGACCCATTGAGACTCCATGGACAACTTTCCCCCAGACTTTCCTGTCCTCTAACATCCCACAGAGTCCATTTAAGCTCCCACCGACTGCTTCAGTGATTCCATCCAGCCACCTCATTCTCTGCCATCCCCATCTTCTTTTGCCCTCAATTTTTCCAACCATTAGGCTCTTCTCTAATGAGTCCTTCCTTCTTATTAGGTGGCCAAAGTATTTGAGTTTCATCTTCAGGATCTGGCCTTCTAAAGAGAAGTCAGGGTTGATCTACTCTAGGACTGACTGATTTGATCGCCTTGCAGTCCAAGGGGCCACCTGGAGTCTTCTCTAGCACCTTTGTTTAAAGGCCTCACTTCTTTGGTGCTCAGCCTTGCTTATAGTCCAACAAAATGGGAGCTAGGATAGGGATAATATAGAGAGAATTTGGAAATATGAGATTGTGGGATTATTTAAGCACCTATTTAACATTTCCTTCCATACTAAATGCATTGGCAGGAACTTAATGCAAACAGTTTTTTTACTCATTTTGCCACAGTCCCCTCTAACATTTTATATTGAATTTCTTTGTGCCAAATTTCATCATACTTTACATTATGGTTATATTTTAGATAACGAATCAGGTAATTTGAAAAAACTAAGTCTTGCGACAGTGTTATATAAAATGTTTTCATGTGTTATTTTATTCTAATAATTTAGGAGTCAACCTGGTGCATTCAGATGTTGGACTGATGTTGGGAAGATCCAGAGATCCAGCCACAGCAGCTCACTGGATGATTTTGGGACTGTTGATTTTTCTTCTGTGCCACTGCTACCCCACCAGAAGAAATGGAGGAAGCACTTGTGAAAAATGGAAGTAGGGAGAATAACATATATTCACATTCTGCATAAAAAGTGGGATATCAATCTAATAAATAAATGAACAACTACACAAAGATTTAATTTGTGGTTTCATCTATTTTTCTTCATATACACACACAAAGTGGAAACCCACAAACTTTACACATACATACATAAAAAAGGAGCACAGTAAAGGATGAAGAAAAATGCCTTTTGTGGAAAAAATACTTAGGAAAGTTTGGTAGTATATATAAATGCACTTATGATCTTTAGCTATAAACTCTAAACATCCATTAGGGATGTGCAAAACTTCAAAAAGGGTGCTTTGCTTTGATCAAAACCCTGACTAAGAGCCCCTTCAAGGTTGCTCTGTAACAGTTCAATAATCAGTGAAGATTCAGTGCAGCCAAGCATTGTCAAAGCATTCACTTTGAAGGCCTTCGATGGTACTTCCCCTGGTACTTCTGGCAAAACCCAGCAGCCTCACCTGGGGGAATCAAGTTGGAGCAAGACAACACTTCAAATTGAATCAATCTTCCCATTCATTCAGCTCCACAAAGCAAAGTGTGATTCTTTACCCAGACGTAACATCCATATTTAATATTTCTGTCCAACAAGGTGTTTATATAGATTCAAATAATCTAATGACTTTATAAGCATATTGTAACTAAAAATGGAGGCCACATATAAACAAAACCATCCATAACTAAGCTGTAGACTCTGTTAATTTTGTTAGCTTTCTAGTCACACTTTTTCAGTACTTTCCCCCAAAGAAAGATGAACTTTGAAGTTCTAATATTTTCTTGTAACAACTGCATTAATTTCTAATGTTGCATTGTTCTATAAGTCTTGCAGAAAATGGATACTAAAGCCAGCAGTATTAAATATTAATATTTATTATGTATTTTATCAAAACTTTCAGCCAAAATAAGAAATGTCAGTAGAGAAAGTAAATGTATTGATTTGTTTATCAATTTATTAAGTATGTAACAAAGTGTTCATGTTATTAATACTTGAAATGCAGTAGATATTTCTGTTGCTGAAAACGTAAACTTAATCTCCTCACCGATTCCAATTGGCCACTTCATCCATTTCAAATTAAATGTGTATGAAAAAGTTTCCAATTTCCCAGATCTGTTCTGTTCTTTTCCACTTCATTCTGTCCTTTTCTATTCCATCCCATTCTATTATGCAGAATATCTTTGTTATCCAAGGTTTGAGCTAGTGGCTTCATTCTGGCAGTTTAAAACTTATCTAGACACAGAAGAACAAAAAGAATACAGAAAACATCTGAAGTTAAACCTGCAAAGAGCATATTACCTCTTGATAACCCACTTCCTCTAAAGACATGCAAGTACACACATACAATTCTTGTAAAATGCATACAGCTTTTTAGCATTTTATCAGTTTATATGAGTTGTACTTTGTGCAGTGTTTTATTTCTGCCAATTGCCAAATTATCACATGCATGCATCTTCTTATGTTTTCTTGTTGCTTTTAATGTTCCAACATGGTCCTGGGAAAATGTTGTTTCTTTTCACTGTGTACTGTGTACTGTACTGTATATTGTTGAAATGACAATAAAGCCAACTTGCCTTGACTTGACTTGACTTGAACTATCATGAAAATGAGGTCATGCTTGGGGGAAAAAGGCATATGTTTTTTGTATACCTATTAATGGAAAAACAGAGCCAGCTTTTACCCAGTTCATGCACAGAACTCTGAATGTGATAGAATGGCTCTGGACTGTAACCAGAACCAAAGATTCAACAGCAGAGAGATAAAGTAATCCTTTCATAGCCCTAATTAATTAATTTATTTGCATTATTTTTTGTCATGTCTTCTTGTATTTTGAAAGCTTTTCTTTCTTTGGATATTTTACTATATTTTGTTACTGATGTTCATTGCTTTTAGCTGCCCAAAGCAACAGAAAATACAACTTCATTTCTCATAGAGACATTTCCCTACAGAATTACACAAGGATGAATTTTGCCCTTTGATCTCTTTACTCCTATAGCTACTTACCATATATTAAAGTCCCTCTGAATTTAATGTATCTTACTTTTACCTAGACCCATAGGATTGTACTGTAAATGTGACTACTTGAACGGAGTTAACAAAATCGTTTTGAATTTAAACTTTCAAAACTGCAAAAGTCTCATGTTTTTCACTGTGCACTGACAAGCACATGATGTTACTCACCAGGTAACTTCCTATGGAAGTTGTAGTGTAGCTGTCACTCAATCTGTCAATAAAAACAAACTGTATGACTTCACCATAAGCATGATGGCATTTTATTTCAGCAATTCCTTATGAAGGACTTTGACCGGTGACTTTAGTGTTGCCCTGGTCACATAAGTCCAGATAGTGAGATGTACCTCCAGCAATTTTAGTAGGAATCTGCACTAGATAGGTATCAATTTAGTGGGCTTTAACAGGAGGTAAACTCCCTGAATATCTCAAATTCTGACACCATATCTATTCAGTCTGATTTTACAAACATCAATTGTATGTGTGACAGGTATTCATAAATATATATTATTATGAATGGGTTCTAAACTGCCTAGTGAACATTTTTGCATAATTCTGCAGGAAGAAGCATTTCACTTTTTCAAGTCTGAATTATTTTGCAAATTAACTTAAAGTTAGTGATTATTGTAATATGAAAGAGAAAAACATTTCTGTCTTCTTGCAACATTATTAAATATCTTTCAATCATCTATCATAGATGTCAATGCAATATTCTGATTCAGAAAAATCAGTTACTAATAAAATTGAAATGTGAGTTCTCTTAAAAATTGTGGAGGTAAAGACGATTATTTCACTTAAATTATATACATGGCGTTCTATTCCATTTTTGCTGTTGTTCTGAAGTTTGCTCTTTGGCTGAGTCGCAGGTAAATAGAAAAAATAAAAGTGCAGTGATATGTGACAACAGTCAACAGCAACTGGAAGAAGTATATATGTAATTGATCAAGTATTGTCATACCTTGGACTTGTTAAACAATACACAATTAATATAGCTCCATTGGTTAGAATTCAAAGAGTTATTCTTGGGCATGTGGGAACTTTGATCTTCTTCCAAACAATAGATTTTAGGAAGGAAAACAAATAAAATAAAATATAGTTGAAAAACAACTACTTTAAAATTAGTATGCCCAGAAATATCAGAAACTGGCAGTTCAGCAACTTATTTTAAAATCTCATTAGATTAGTAGAGAACTCTTTGTGTAAAACCAGGCATAGTTTTTGCTTTTAAAAAAATGAACTATTTTTGAATAAGATTCAGCCTGTTCAACCTTAAATTAAATATTATTTGACGTGCAGAGAACAGGAGTGTAACCTCTCTTCCATTGCTACTATAATTCCATACCATACAGGACTGCACATCAGAGTAGCATGCAAGGAGGAAGTCATAGATGTAATCTTCAGGTTGTAGATACTTCGAAAACTGGCTGTTATAGATATGATCTTTGCCACTTTTAGGTTACAAAGTGAATAGTGTGTGGGTGTTTTTGCTACATGGCTAAGCAAAAATAGTGTCTTCACATATTTGCATAGTACATAATGATCTATTATTACTATTACCACCAGCATATATGAATGAAGATGGACCCAATTACAAATGAGTTATTTTTTTATTATTTTTTTAATGGCCTGATTGATCGACTGATTATATTTCAGATAATGATACATAACTCCATGGGATGTACATTCTAATTTTATCAAAGTAGAAATTCCCCCGTGGTTGTGCCAATAAAGAAAACTATAAGAAGGTTTCCATATATGGCAGGGAAGTGGATTATGTTCGATGCCTCATAAAATTTAAAAATGTATTAAAAACAAAAGTGAAATTCAACAGAATGCTTTTACTGATAGAACATTTTCTGACAGCAGAATCAGTAAGGGATCAATTCTCCTTCTCCATGGCAATTCTGTGCACCCTCAAAACCTGCTCTAATGGGTCCAACAGCATTTCAAAATTTGAGGATATATGGAAGACAGAAGAAAAGATTCTGGTGTAGCATGTGTAATAATCTGCTTGCTCAGCATATAAGACTTAACCAAGAAAAAGCAAAACAGAAACAGAACAATCTGTAATTGCAGAAGGTACCTTGAAACCAGTGGTGTGATTTGTTTAAATATATATTTATATGTGAAATATAAAACTAACAATGGTTACAATCATAATAGAATATTTTATATACAAAATAACACACACACACATACAACTTACAACTTAATAAGCTTACAACTTTCATACATGCATACATAGATACATACATACATACATACATACATATGAAAGTTGTAAGCTTATTAAGTTGTAAGTACTTAAAAAGTGATATCTTCTCCATTTCATCAGAAGCTTAGTGCAGTCCTAAAGACTGCTTTGAATTGCAGCCCTGATCTTTTCTTAAAAATCTCAGAGAAACATCTTATTTCCCAGAACAAAGACCTATTCTATCATGGTATATAAATAGCATTATTATTTTTAGTTATTTTTGTTGGCCAGAATGCTATTAAGATTTGAAAATCAGTTCTTCTGGTAATTAGCAAATTCACATATTTTTTTTCAGGATTTAAAAAAAGGAAATAAACCCACCCTCTGTGTTATTAGGTTACAAAGTGAATTGTTCTGCAGCTGCAGAATCAAATGCTATAGCTGAGTTAATGCTTTTCATTTCTTCTGCATGTGTCAGCATTAATGGA
>JAEANM010022139.1:0-11675 GCA_017656035.1 Myanophis thanlyinensis
GAAAGAAAGAAAGAAAGAAAAACTGCAGTTTCCTTGCCTCAGGCCAGGCACTTTTGCTCTGCAGTGAAAATGCCAGGGGGCACCAAAAGGACCAAACCAGCTGCTTTTCTTGGCAGGGCCAGCAGCACTGAAGTCGGGGCGCTCAATCTTGGATGCTTCCTGGACCCTAACTGTCCCCCATTTTATTCTAACCCCCTTCTTCCCTCCTAAATCATCCTGCCTGGATGTCCGGGCTTGGCCGGGTTCTGCCAGGCTCGTAACCCTTTCTTTGTCCCGACAGCCGAACCTCACCCGTACTGCCGACACTTCACGGAACGTCGCAACATTACCAAGGGGCTCTGCTTCTTGGCGGGCGTGGAAGTGGGCTTTTGCAAGGGACAGTGTGCCTCCCACACCAATGTCATCCCAGAGGTAAGACAACTCTGGACGCACACACACACCGATCCCATCCAAGATTCATGGGGATGGGTCCCAAAAGAAGTCCGTATGTCCGTCGACTTTCCTGGGACTCGCAGTTTCCGGAGCAACCCTCATCTGGTTTTGCATTACAGGAACCCTACCTGCATACCGTCTGTGATTGTTGCAGTTACCGACTGGATCCGGTCAGTCCAGTGCGCATCCTGAACCTGCAGTGCCCAAATGGTGAGACGGAGCCCGTGGTTCTCCCAGTTATCAGCAAGTGCGAATGCAGCAGCTGCCAAGGTAATCATTCTCCGTTGGGTCTCTAAGAGGGCAGAAAAAGGATCCTGTCACCCCAGTTGTAGAAGCTTTCAAGAAGAGATTGGACTGCCATGGTGTAGGTCAGCTCCATGCCACTCTTCGAGGCTCCGTTTACAGCTGTGACAGTCTCCTGCAGTCTTCTGCCAGCGAAAATGGAGCTTGGGAAGGCGTCATGTCATGTGGCCTGCCCAGGCTTTGTTTATGGCCATAACAGCCTCCTGCAGCCCTCTGCCAGCAAAAATGCAGCTTGGGGAGGCATCATGTGGCTTGCCCATATTCCATTTATGGCCGTGATGGTTTCTTGCAGTCCTCTGCCAGCAAAAATGGAGCTCAGGGAGGCAGTGCATGGTTTCACCGCCAAAAACAGCCTTCCTGAGCTCCATTTTCGCTGGCAGAAGCACTGCAGGCCGGTCCTTCGCTGTTTGCAGGGGACACCACAGGCCAGATTTAAGCACCCTATGGGCTGGATCCAGCCTGCAGGCCTTGAGTTTGACATCCCTGGTGTAGGGTCTGCTTGGGCAGGGGGGTTGGACTAGATGACCTGCAAGGTCTCTTCCAACTCTCTTAATCTGTATCTGTATCTATACATCAGTCCAAGCAGGGCTGATACTCTGGGGAGGAAGAGAAATAAAAGCCCTTTCCCTGCCAGATGAAACAAACCTTCCGATACACTATTCCTGTGCATGGAAGCTCGGTTGCACAGTCATAGCTGTGAAAAGAAATCGTGATTTCAAAAATCATTTGGGAATTCTGGGAGTTGAAGTCCACCCCTTTTAAAACATGGGGGTTTCTGGGAGTGGAAGTGCACAAATCTTGAAGTTGCAACGTTTAGAGACCCCTGACCCAAACTCTCCAGTCCAGCCCCCTCTTCATCACCCAAACCAAATGGAGCTCTGCAAGGCGACATCCCTCAAAGGGGATCCCACCCCTTCCCCCACAATCTTCCACAATTGAGGGAGTCCTGCCTTCCATGCTCCCCCCCTCGAGAACCTCACTTCCCGGTTTCCTGTCTTTTCATTGCAGGCGGCGACCTCTCCAAACGCTGATTGACGCTTGGATGGATCCAAATCCAGGGTGCAGCGGGAGTACAGCCCCCCCATGCAAATTCTTCAGCCTTACAGACTTTCTCTTCTTCACCAGTCAATAAACAATTTTCAGCAGCTTCCTGGTGGACTTCTGGTTCTTTCTCATGTCATCTGAGGTCTCCTCTAGGGGAGGTGTTTTTTGGGGAGGGGGAGAGGGACAGCCAGGTCTGCCATAGGCCAGGCATTTGAAAGGGGCCTTAAATGATATAGGATCGCCTGCATGAGCAGGAGGTTGGACTAGATGACCTCCAAGGTCCCTTCCAACTCTGTGATTCTGTAAGCCTCTCCTGCATGAGCAGGAAGTTGGACTAGATGACCTCCAAGGTCCCTTCCAGTTCCATTCTAATGGATTGATTGATTCAGAAAAGGGAGTGAAAGTTCTGTGGCTCCTCTTTCTACAAGGAGAGGGAGGGGCTTATTGAAAACACCCCGGTCTGTTGCCCTTAGGAAGTAATCCTCAGCTACTTCCATTTCAAGGAAGGGAAGGGGGTAGGACGGAAGGAAGGAAGAAGGGGATGGAAAGAAAGAAAACAGGACAGAAAGAAAGAGTGGAAGGAAGGACACAAGGCAGAAGGAAGGAAGGGAAGGAAGGAAAGAAAAAGAGGAAGGTGATGGAATGGAGGAAGGAAAAAGAAAAAAAACCAGAGCAGAGGTAGAAAGAAGGAAGGAAACAGAGAGAGGGTGGAAGGAAGGACACAAGGCAGAAAGGGAGGGTGGGTGGGTTGGGGGAGGTGTGTGTGGCTTTGGAGGGAGTCACCCAGAAGTTGCTTCAAATCCCCTTCTTGCTACCATTTGACCATTCTGCCAGACGCTGCACTGGGAGGAACCAACCACCTTGGAGCGAAGGGCAGATGCCAAGGACTGGCTGGGTGGCCAATGTCTCCTTAGCCAACCAGCGGCAGAAGCCATTAAACCATCTTGCTTAACTGGGGTAGGGTGGGTGGCTGCATCCCCGCAGACAGAGCCTGGCTATCATTAAACTTGGTTTAATGACCAGTACTCCTCAACTTGTGACCATGATGGAGCCCAAAATTTCTGTGGCTAAACTTGGAATGGTGAGAAGGATCACAGGTAAGTCCTCGACTTAGGACCACAATGCAGCCCCACATTTATGTTACTAAGTGAGACAGTTAAGTGAATTTTGCCCCATTGGATTACCTTTTTAGCCATTGTTGTTAAGTGAATCACTGAAGTTGTGAAGTGAATCTGGCTTCCCCCTTGACTTTGTTCATCAGATGGTCACAAAAAGGATCATGTTCCCCCCCCCCCTCCGGGGACACTGCGACCATCATAAATATGAGCTGGTTGCCAAACGTCTGAATTTGAATCACGTGACCATGGGCATGCTGCAATGGTCATAAGTGCAAGGAATGGTTTGAAGTAAGGGTTTTTTTCGGGGCTCTTGTAGGTTTAGGTTTTATTTGATTTATATACCGCCCCCTCTCCCTAGGGACTCGGGGCAGTGCACAGCCAAAAACACAGATACATAAATAACAATTTAAAACCCGTTTAAAATAATTAAATGAAGGCTGTCTATTGTACCATTGGAAGGTCACTAATTGAACCGTTATAAGTCAAGGACTGCCTGTATCCTAATGGGGAAGGCCAAACCTGTTTGAGCCAGGCACGGATGGTGGAAAAGTTTCCAGAAGGATACAAGTATGTTGCTGACATTGCTGTCAAAATTCAACCCGAAAGACAAAATTGACCCCTTTGGTTCTCCCTTCCCCCACCAAAAAAATTCCCCACTAATTACTTCTGAATAGTAATTTTTAATATGACAGGAGAAAATTATTTCATACATTTGGAATTGGTGTAGCATCATTATGGGTTACTATGGTTTTTTTCCCTTACTTTTGGCTGCATGGGAATTTGGTGGCCACAACAGCTCCTGCTTTAAACAGCCCCTTGAGTACCTTGGGCTCCCAAATTGTCCTTGTCTTCTTGCCCCTCCTTTTTGCACACATTGATGAAGCGGCCTGGGTCTCTGATGCAAAGATTGTCCCCCTTGCTGAAATCAGAAATGGGCCAATACGCAAATACACGGGTGATGTCCAATTGTGTAATTCAATCCTGAGCCAATTCTGACGTTCTTTTGTTTCTCTCTCTCTGAGTCTGGAATAGTCTTCCTTAATCTCAGCAATTTTAAGATTGCCCGGAAACCCACCATTTCCTCAGCAATTCTAAGATGGGTGGACTTCAACTCCCAGAATTCCCCAGCCATCCTGCTTTAAGAAGTGTGGACTTCAATTCCCAGAATTCATGCTGCCTGGGGAATTCTGGGAATTGAAGCCCACCTGTCTTTGAATTGCTGAGGAAATGCTGGCTCTTCGGGTTTGGATGGGGAGGAATCATTGCTGATTCGTGGGAGGGGGTGTCTGGACCACCCAGATTTGGGGATATTCCATTTTTCTTTGGATGGGGGCATGGTCAATTTGAGGGGAGGGTCTTCCTGGACCCACTGCTCTGCCCCCTTTCCTGCACAGGAGGGCCGTGAGAGCCATATGGTCGTTAAAACCTTGCTACCCCTCTGAATGGATTGTTTTCTTGTAGACCTTTCATTGCCAAGCTAGATAACATCATCAGCGCGTGGTATAAATAGACCGCAAAATCCTTTCTAGCACTGATGATATTACCTAGTGTGGTAATGTAATGTCTGCAAAAGAAACCCCACCAAACTCAGAAAGCTCCAAAGAACCCCAGAATTTTAAAGAGGAGACCGGACAACCACTTGTCTGAAATGGTATGCTTAAGCAGGAGGGTTCGGCTAGAAGACCTCAGAGGTCCCTTTCACCTGTTATTCTTCAGTTTGTTGTGGCTGGATCTGTTCCCTGAAAAGGGGCAGGCTGGCCCCTTTTCTTTGCACCCGAGTTTTTGAGAACAGCATCCTTTGAAAGTGGATCTGGGATCAACCAGCCTCGGGAAGCACACCACGTAATTCTCCCAAGCAGCCATCAACAGATTTGGGCGCTTGACTTGTCTTTTTTGTTTCAGCATGCATCTTATTTTTCTTTCCTCCTCTTCCTCTTCCTCCACCTCCCTGTTTGCAAATCTCCCCTTCCTTCCAGGACTGATGATGTTACCTAGCTGGGTCATCAGACGTCTTCAAGAAAACCACCAAGCTCAGAGAACATCAAGGAACTTCTCCTCCTGTTTGCAAACCCCACTAACTTCTAGCATTGATGACATTACCTAGTTGGGTCACGAAATGTCTGCGAGAAAACTACCTAGCTCAGAGAGCACAGGGACCCCCAGTCTTCCACCTCCTCCTCCTCCTCATTATGGTTTATTGCAGCTGGTTCAAAATGTGAGTTTTTTTGGTCAGGATCCAGTCTGCTGTACCCAGAAGAAACCTTGCCTCGACATGCAAGTTCCTGCATCGGGGCAAATTCGTGGCAATTTCTCATGAAGCAAATGTCTCAATGTCCCAAAAACCTCCCAGGGTGCGGGGGATAGCGAAGCATTTACAGGAATAAGGGATCCTTTTGTATCCAAGGTAATCTTTGACGTACAACCAGCACGGAGTCCTAAATTTCTGTCGTTAAGCGAGACATCGGTTAAGTGACAACCTTTCTTGCCAACGTGGTTAACTGAATCATGGTGGGTTGTTTAGTTAAGAACCCGGGTGTTAAGTGAACTGGCTTCCCCTTTGACTTTGAGGCTTAGAAAGCCACCAAAAGAGATCATGTGATCTTGTGACACAGCAATGATCATACATATGAACCCATTGCCAGGAGTCTGGATTCTGATCATGCGACCCTGGGGATGCTGCAAGAGCCATTAAGTGTGACAAACAGGCCTATGTCCCATTTTTCAGTGCCGTTGTAATTTTGAACAATCACTACACGAACTGTTGTATGTTGATGATTACCTGTATGTAGGGATAGATACTAGTGGGACAGCTACTAAATGTTGCACAGATTGAGTGGGACAATGTTCCCCTTTGGTTTGGGGGGATCTTTTAGGTGTTATGCCCTTCTGAAGGCTCGAGAAACTATGATCACCGGTTCCAGGCTTGTCTTGATGGTCCTCCCCTGGTTGCTCAGATGAGACACACACGTGCACACACACATATACACACAGAGGGCTGAAACCCGCAGAAGTGGCCATCAGCTCTGAAGACCAGGAGAAGAACAGCCCGCTGTCCCTTGACCCAAAAGGGCAGGAGTAAAAGCTGGAGGATTTCAGTTCTGGAAGGGGCTTCCTTTTAGAGCTGTGCCACAGGTGAAACAGTTCTGCTGTCACAGCACTGAGTCTAGACATTTCTGTGGGGAGCACATCCCAAACTGGCACCTCCTCCACAGTGTCTGCAATGCAAAAGGTTCTTCTTTTCCAATGGGTCCCGCACCGTGTGCCATCCGAGGGTGTACATGGAAGATGAGATTCCAATTGGAAGGGCCATCTCTTCACCTGTGGCTTCTCTGATGCAGTGTCAGATACTTCTTCTGTGTGAATCGCCGTCCACAGTCAGTGCAGGTAATAGGAACCATCTTCGATGGGACAGATGCCATCCCTGAGGTGAGCCCTGCATCTTTCCTCTTCCTCCCTGCCCCTTGGCCTGGTCTGGGGGTCTTTCTATCTGCCACAACTGCACCCTTCTTGTGGTGTAGTGGGGCACTTCGTGGCAGCGGTTCATCTTTGTGGGTCTTCTGGTGTACCAGCATGATCTTCTTGTTCCGGAAGCGCTTCTGACACTGTGGACACTCGTACGGCTTCTCCTTTGCACGGGCTCTTTGCAGGGTAAGCCCAGTGGTGTCCCCTGGAGGCAGTGTCTCCCCCCGGTGCACCTTCAGGTGGCTGTTGAGGTGTTGCTTCTGCCGGCAGGTCTTGCTGCAGAATGGGCAGCGGTAGGGCCGCTCACCGGTGTGCATGCGGTAGTGAATGTTCAACGTGGTCTTGTCTCGGAAGGTCTTCCTGCACTCGGGGCAGCTGTAGGGCCGCTCACCGGTGTGGAAGCGCAGGTGCTTGACCAAATGCTGCTTGTAGCCAAAGCGCTTCCCGCATGCCATGCACAGGAAAGGTTTCTCGCCAGTGTGCACCCGCTGGTGGCTACGCACATTGCGTTCCTGGGCAAAGCACTTCCCACACTGTTCACAGGCAAAGGGGCGCTCCTTGATGTGTGAGGCCATGTGTGCAACCAGGATCTGCTTGAGCCGGAAGCTGCTCCCGCACTCCAGGCAGGCAAAGGGCCGTTCTGTGGAGTGCGTCCCCTGGTGCTTGCGCAGGCTTTGCTTCTTGTTGAAGCTCTTCCCACACTGCCCACAGCTGTGTGGTTTCTTTGGATCCGGTGGGCAGCGCAGGTGACACTGCAGCTGCATCTTGGCGGCCAAGCTCTTTTTTGAGGAGCTGCTGCGGGCCGTCACCGGTGGGGGTGGTTTCTTGCGCAGGTGGGTCTTGATGTGCCTCTTGAGGTCTCCCCGGGAGGGGAAGGCCTTGGAGCAGAGGTGGCATTTGAATGGGCGTTCCCCAGTGTGCGTCCGGATGTGGATGGTCATGGCCACGTTGCTGAGGAAGCTTTTGTTGCACTCGGGACACTTCGGTGGGTTCATCTTCAGTGTCATCCGTGGGGGAGATTTGTTTTTGGGTTTGGGTACTGGGTTGGTGGTCCGCGGGCGGCCTTTCTTCCTCTTCCTAGTGGGCATTGCAGTGGGCCCAGTCTCCTCTTGGCCCTCGTCTTCGTCCACCATCCGGATACCATCTTCTGCAGGAGGAAAGAGAACACCTCATCACCAGGGGTGAAGCAAAAAATCATAATGAGATTTCTCCCCTATTTCTTCCCTACACCCACCATTCAAAAATGGTTTCCTAGCAACCGACTCTCAATCTCAGCTCAGGGATGGTGTCATCGACACCATAACCGCCCTTTAGCTTGCCTCTTTTTCAGGCAGCATCTGTAGGGTGTTGGTGGCCATCAAAAGTCAAAATGGCCCCTGCACTGGTAAAGTTCCTTTGGATGTGCCTCAGGCATGTGCAGGCGCCATCTTGACTTTTTGGACTGCCCTCTTGCAGCTCTCCACACCGAACATTGCGATTTCATTCGCAGCAGACCCACTGCGATTCTGGAGAACTGTTTGTGAGATTCCAGGCAGGTTTGGGGCCTCAGTCCATGACACACGTGTCAAAACTGACGTGTCATGACGTTTTGAGTTATACGTCAGTATTCACCAACCCACCACAGCAATTATTCTCAAAAGCGCGACTCCCGAAATTTCATTTTTTCTTATTGTCGTGTTTCTTTATATAAGACCTCGTAGCACCATCTATGATTGGACCGCATTTAAAAAAAAAAATCAATCAAGGTAGTCCTCAACTTATGACCATAATTGGGCCAATCATTTCATTTAATACATTAATAATTAATGTATTAATTAATCAATTAATAATTTAAGACCCGCAGTGGCATAGTGGTTAGAATGCAGTATTGCAGGCTTACTGTGCCAACTGCTGACTGCTAGCAGTTCGGCGGTTTGAGTCTCACTAGCTCAAGGTTGATTCAGCCTTCCATCCTTCCCTGGTCACTAAAATGAGGACTGGATTGTAGGGGGTAAGAAGCTGATTGTAACTGTTTAGAGAAGGCGGTAAAGCACTTCTGAAGCTTTATATAACTCTAAGTGCTATTGCTAATCATTTCTGTTGCTAAGTGAGACATTTTGTTAAGTGAGTGCTGCCTCATTTTACAACATTTCTTGCCACCAGGGTTCAGCAGATCACTGCCCGTTCAGCAGGGAACATGGCTCTGAAACGAATCTGGCTTCCCCGTTGTCAGAAGGTCGCAAAAGGGGATCGCGGGACCGCAGGACACGGCAACCCGTCATAAATGTGAGTCAGTTGCCAAGCCTCTAAATTTTGATGCTGCAACGGTCGTAAGTGTGAAAAACGGTTCCTAAATCGCATTTATTTTCAGTGCCGTTGTAACTTGGAACGGTCACAAAAAGAAGAGCTTTACACCGGGGACTCCCTGTGCTCTACAAATGACGACTTTTTCCTGCCCTGTGTTTTCCTTGCTCTCAACAAAATGGTAAAAAAACTCTGACCCAGCCCCTGGCCTTGGGCATCTGTCCATTTGCACGGCTTCCACAAGTTTCCGGTGACAACGGCCTCCTTCCGTTCAATTTGGTTGATAATCCGTGGCTTGACGGGCAGGGGTCCTGTTGGAAACAGAGAAAAAAACAAAGGGGGTCTCAGCCCATTCCATGTTTATTGTGGTCCCCAGACCCCAGAAGGAGGGGAAGCTCCTCTCTCCAGTGCTGACCAGTCTCCCTCTGCACTCAAACTGGGCATTGCCAAGTTGCTTTTTTCAAGAGGCAACTGGACTTCCTGGTTTGTTTGTTTTTTTTTTGAAGATGTTTTGCTTCTCAGCTGAGAAGCTTCTTTGGCTCCGACTGGATGGTGGGGAAGGGAAGGACTGGTACTCCTTGGTCACTTGAATCCTTTTTAGAGAGACATTGAGGCCACTTGGAGGTTTATCTGTGTTTGTCTTCATCCTCAGGGTCACCTGAGTAGTGTAAAGTAGCGCAAACTGGGGCTCCAAGAAGGCTCCACACACATTTGCGCTACTCAAATGACCCTGAGGACAACCAACAAACCTCCATCCAGTCAGAGATCGTTTTTTTTTCCTTGAAGAGATTTCACTTCTCATCCAAAAGGCTTCTTCAATTCTTCATGAAGAACTGAACTGTTAGTCAGAACTGAAGAAGCTTCTCAGATAGAAGCAAAACCTCTTCAAGAAAACAAAACACTTTAAGAAACTCCAGTTGCTTCTTGAAAAAGCACCTTTAGGGACAACCATGACCTGGATATCTGAAAATCTCTGATGACACTCAAACTGGGAGATCTGAGGAAAGGAACTGGCGGCTAGGACTTTCCCCAGTTCCCAAGACCGACAGTAATATTTCCTGTTTGATGAACTGAGAATCCGAAGTTGCTTGTTGATCAATTCCGGATTTTCTAATTGTAAGGAGTTCTTGATTTACAACAATTTGTCTACTGTCTGTTCGAAGTTACAAAAAAGTGACTTATGACCATTTTTCACACTTGTGACCATTGGATCCCCATGGTCATGTGATTTATATTCGGATGCTTGACAACTGATTCACATTCACGACTGTTGCAGAGTCATGGGGTCACGGGTTACCCAACCTTCCAACAAGGAAAGTCAAGGGGGAAGCCACATAATGACCATGTGACTCACTTAACAACTTAACTGCAGTGACTCAGTTAAGAACCCTGATAAGACAAGTCATACAATGAGACAAAGCTCGCTTAACACATTTCTCACTTAGCAATGTAACGCTGGGGCTCAATTGTGGTCATAAGTCAAGGACTACCTGCCATTGACTTTCCAAAGTTGGAAAGTTGGATGGACTCATGAAGTTCTAGGCATTCTGCTCTTCCAGAAGGAACCGGAGGAATTGGCCCGGTTCAGAGAATGGGAATTGTGAAGGCCAGAACTGACTGAGACCATGTAATGATATGGACCTATGGAGGCTGAATGGAGAAGACCAAGGAGAAAGCCCTCTTCTTGAACCTGAAAGAACCTCCCCCAGAAGAAGGTGAGGACCTCTTCCATCTTGTCCTATTGTGCAAAATAATGGACTTAACTTGGAGGGGCCCTTGGCCCTCCTCCTCTCCTCAAATCCCCCTTCCTTCCAGCACTGATGGTGTTACATAATTGGGCAACAAAACGTCTGCAAGAAAACCACCAAGGACCTCACACTTCACCCCTGAGCTACAAATATTCTCTTTTATTCATGGACTTCACAGAGGGGTAGGTAGGGTCTGAATGAACGTTAGAGAAAACTTCCTTACCAAATCCCACCGGTGATGAGCTCCTTGTCCCTGGAGGTATTCAAGCAGAGGCCGGCCCGCCATCTTTATGGATATTTTTATCTGCTTTCCTGCTTTGAGCAGGAAGTTAGATTCGAGGAGCTCCGCAGCACCTTCCCAAGGCTTTAACACAACCTTCAGAGAGGTTGGGCTACGAATCGCATCGTCCAAAACGGGCATGGGTGATTTGGGAGACAGACTCAATCTCATGAGGTCCCTGGCAGCCCCTTCCTCGGAGACCGAGGATCTGTCAACCAAATGTTCTCCAGCCGGGAGACTTCTAGCTTCCGTCTCTTCCGGCACGGATGGTACCGAGGAGGCCGTGGAGATCGTCGCCACGGCCTTTGGTAGGGCAATGGAAGCGCCACCATCAAAGACCCCCAACGGGAAATGGTCTGCGGCCTTCAGATCTTGCTGCTTGAAGGTTGCCCCAGAAGCATCCAGCTGACCACTGTTGGAGACACAAAGCTGGGGCCAAGGAGGACCCTGGGAAGTCACTTACCCTCTTCCCTCCAGGACCTGAGCAATGAAGTCGTTCTTACCCAAGGACAGAACTGCCTCGTAATTCTCCATCATCACAGCTTGGTAGAGCTCCCGTTGCCATTCGGTTAACTCTTCCCATTCTTCCCGGGAGAAATACACGGCCACATCCTCAAAAGTCACCTGTGCCAAGCAAAGAAACAAGCCTTGGATTTGAATCTGGGTCCTGAAGGATCCCTCTTATCCTTACGGATGACAATTCCTCTCCTGAAACGGAAGAACTTGGTCTCTGGTATTTGGCCCCGTAGTAATCATTGTGAGAGGGATTCAGAGTCCTCGTGCAGGGGTCTCCAACCAGGCCATGACCTGTTTGAAACCGGGCCACATGAGCAATGAGTATATATAGATGGAGATGCTATATCATAGGTGATAAATTATGATAGATAGATAGATAGGCAAGTAGATCCTGGTAGATAGATTAGAAAAAGAGATATAGACAGAGAGAAGAGAGGAGGGGTGAGAGGTGCAGGGAGAGAAGAAAGAAAGAAAGAAAGAAAGAAAGAA
>JAEANM010022140.1:0-11675 GCA_017656035.1 Myanophis thanlyinensis
TTCACCAAGCAGTTATGTTTGTTTGTTTTTTATGAGGAAATACTTGGTTACCCAGACATGGGAGGGAAATTCAAATTTTTTTTTTTTCCTTTTTGCCTTTCAGTCCCATCTCAAGAGACCATCCAGGCAGAGATATATAAAATGAATTAATGAGCACAAGTATTGAATCTGCTTGAAACATTTCGTGTTGTAGGAATCTCTTGGGCATCTTTCTAAAAACGTGAACAGTATATCTCAACCTTGAAGAATAAAATTGGTGGACTTTAACTTCTAGAATTCTTCAGCCAGCATATGGAATTCTGGGAGTTGAAGTCCACAGAGGTTAAAAGGTGTCAAGATGGAGAAATCCTGATGTAAACACTTGATAAATTAGAAGGAAGGTCCTTACCGATGACAATGAATTCACCCCGATTACTCCTTCGAGACTGAGATCTTCTGCCTTCCCTGTTTCTCCCCATGTAAGAACAAGAAAATGTTGCTTTTGGAACCATTCGCGATGCAGAAACCAGCAGAGTATTTCCGATCTGTTGTTGATATCGCTTCCATTCACCCTTTTCATTCATGCGATCAAAGGTATAATTCTCTACCTCCTGTCCTTCTGGTGGGGAACATTTTAATTCGATCTCTTCTCCTTTTGTGACAATTTGGTAAGAAGGTGACCAGGACAGGATGGGAGCTACTGGGGCCTGATTCCAAGTAGACCAATGAAAATCTGAGAAACAAAAGAAATTTGAAAAGAATCCCATAAAAATCCTTGCAAGCTTATAAGCAGAATTGTGTTGCAAGAATCCAAGAGAAATTCACAGAACTAGACAGAAACAATCAAATGATCTCTTCTTAAATCAAAATCTTTACAAGTAGTCCTTGATTTATGACTGGCTGTTTAGTAAATTGTCGCCATCCTCAGGCTGGTGCTTTCTGCTTCGTGCAAGTGCGAGCATATATATATATTTAATTGTTCATGAAACAAAAAGGCAAGATTCAAGATGTTCAAACAGACCAGTTTGTTTTACACTAGAAAGCTGATAGCAACCCTGATATAATATTCTGACAGCAGGCTACATTATGGTCATTAGGTTGTGGATTACATATACATCTGGTGACTACAGAGTAAACCATTATTCTGAACAACTCTACCAACCACAATTAATAATTCTTTAATGGGGATCCAGACAAGTCAACACAGACCTATTGAGAGCTAAGGATGGGCCAAATGTGTCTTTCTACATGTATCCCTGGACTACAATTCCCATCACCCCTTAGCAGCAGCCATATTGGACAGGGCTCACGATAGCTGGGCTTCTCTAACATCTGGAGGGTCTCAGGGAGACCTTGATCATATTGCTGACAAACAGGAACCCTCTACATAAATTCAGCATAAGAAAGAGATCCTTTAATCTGCCTGCAGATTCACGTCTCTGGCCTGGCCTGTCCATTTATTTATTAAAGGGCTTTTGCAAGAGACCTATGAATTAGCCTCAGACAGAGCTGGTCCATCTGAATCATTTTGTTGATGCTTTTGCTCGATGGAGCCATTGTTACAATCAAAACTTGGTTAACTTCTACTTTGACTCTTGCCACATGAAGCTAAAGAGGCTGACCACAAACGTCACAGGAAATGCTAGTGAAAATGGCGATTGTGACTTTGTCTCTGTGCTAAATAATTTTGCAAAATTATTCTATTATCCTGGGCCAAGGAAAAGGAATGTGCACTTTTCTTAATCTCTGGTCCAGAATCCCCAGGAGAAAATCCAGAGGTAAAACGTTCATCGTTAGCACGTTGACTGACTTGAGCATTGAGCCCTGGCCAGCAACATGCAGTTCAATGATGAGAAAAGTAAAGTTTTAGATAAGAAAAAAACAAGTGCACAGGAATAGAACAGGTGGCGCCTGAATCAACTGCAGCTGTGAGAGAAATCTTGGAGTCCTAGTGGATTCTCACTTGAATATGAGCCAGCAGTGTGTGGCAGCTGCCAAAAAGGCCAATACAGTCCTAGGCTGCATCAACAGAGGGACAGTTTCAAGGAGCAACGGATGGAAAATTATCAAGGAGAGAAGCAACCTAGAACTAAGGAGAGATTTCCTGACAGTTTGGTTAACCAGTGGAACAACTTGCCTCCAGAAGTTGTAAACGCTCCAACCCTGGAAGTTTTAAAGAAGAGATCGGACAACTATTTGTCTGAAGTGGTATTTGGTTTCCTTCCTGAGTAGGGGGTTGGACTAGAAGATCTCCAATGTCCCTTCCAACTCTGTTATTCTATTCTATCATGAGAAGTGATAGTACTGCTTAATTCTGTCCTGGAAAAGCCACAGCTGGGATACTGAGTCCAGTTTTGGTCACCATGATACGAAAAAGATGTTGAGACTCTAAAAAGAGTGCAGAGAAGAGCAAGAAAGAGGATTAGGGGGCTGGAAGCTGAATGATTGAGGGGATTTGTCTAGATTAACAAAGAGAAGGATTTGGGGAGATACGATGGCATCTTCCAGTACTTGAAGGGCTGAAACGGGGGAGAACACTTAAAATGTCTAACATTTCAGGAGAGGAAGTGAGAAGAACATTCTATTTATCAAATACAAATGATAGCTTTTCTCTTTGAGTCTTTTCACTTCTTTACCACTTAAAAAAATGTTTCCTGGATAGGGATTTTCTTTTTCAGAAAGAAGACAAAAAAAAAATCATGACAGCAAAGGAAAAAGGAAAATAGGAAAAAGGGAGATTTTTCAATGTATACCAGATAAAGGATTATCTCCTCTTCTGATGATAACCACACATAATGGTGAGGATTTGTTCCCCTCTACCTCTTGGGAGAGAAATCTTCAGTTCCATCTCCTTCATCTCATTTTATCTCAAAAAGTGGAAAAACTAGAAGGGAAGAAATTAAATTTACCTTGGGCGGTCGATTCACACAGAAGGATCTGGAGAAAAACTGGGAAAAACCAGAAGTGAGCCACACAATTTATGGTGGGAACAAGAGAAGCTGTAGAGGACCAAGAGAAGCGATACATTTTCAACCTTTCCTCCCAGTGGTGGCCTCCATTCTCCAGGAAACGGTCCATTGGTGGAGCTGGGATCTTCTCAGCACCACCGCTGCTCTGCTTCTGAACTGGGGGTGACAACCTACTCTGCAAACATTTTTCTTGACAGCAACCAGGCAGGAAAGGAAGCACATCATCAACACCTCTCCACTACCCTCCTCTTCACGGAGCAGGCCCAGTGAAGTGAACGCAGCTCACCGCTCAGCTCTGAGGCCCTCTTGACCACAGCAAAGCTATTCTGCAATCTCACAAGAGCATCTCACCACCTCCAGTCCTAGGCCTGCCATTGTCAAGTCCTGTGTGCAGCCACGGAGCTTAAGAAGAGCCAAACATAATAGAATTGGTGTGGAACTGACAAAACTCAGAAGAAAAAAGCGACAGCAAGTCGTATCTGTTTTAGCGTGGTATTAAGAGCCGGAGTCATTGCGTTTATCAGGAACAGCTCTTTTTATTTACAATCAGACACTCCAGCAAGAACGAACAGTAAACTCACTGACAGCTATTTATACTATTTACATTGCGCATCTCACCCAATCGGAGAGTAGGCTTTTCCTGCTCTCCAGTCTCTCCGCGCCAGAACTGTGTCTCCAAGCATTACCATATATGGTATAGAACACCCCTCCCTTCTCAAAACAGGGCAGCCAATTAGTTCGTGACGTAGTCATGTAGGTACCCTGGGCGTTGCCTGGTCCTTGTAGACCTGCGCAGTTCATTTTCGTTCTCGGCAGTGACCTGTGTAGGCAGGTCTGCTGTCGCCTCTAGCCTGGCCCCCGGAACTTTCGGAAACTCTGTTTTGGGCACGGCTGGGCCCAACGCTGAGGAGGCATCGCTGGAACAATCCGGATCCCCAGCTAAGTTATCGGGTTCTGGTTCTTTGGTTGGCATTTCCCTTTGGTTGTCTCCCTCTGTTAGTTCTACTCTTTTCCGGACTTGATCCCAATGCCTTTTCCAAATCTGCCCATCAAGCACCTGTAACTGATAAGATCGGGGACCTGTGATAGCAGTTATTTCACCCGGTAACCACAAGGGTCCTTCATTATAGTTTCTGGCATATACTTTATCCCCTATTTGGAACTCATTATGCCGTTTGTCCTTCTCGTGTATTTTTTCTTGGATGTACTCGGGGTGAATCCTGTCTAACTTACTTCGCAGCCTCTGGCCCATTAATAATTCGGCCGGACTTTTGCCCGTTGTTGTATTTGGAGTGATATGCTGTATTAAGAGAAATTCATCTATTCTGTGTTTCCAACCTCCTTCCTCCATGCGTTTTAATGCACTTTTAGCTAATTTAACAAAAATCTCAGCCTGCCCATTGCTCTGCGCATGGTAGGGCACGACCAGGGCATGATGGATTCCTTGCTCTGCTAAAAACATTTCAAATGTATTAGTAGTGAACTGGGGCCCGTTATCTGACACTAATATGTCTGGGAGGCCATGGGTGGCGAACAATCTTTTTAGTGCCTTTATTGTGGCCTCTGCAGTTGTTGAACTCATTCTTACGATTTCGAGCCATTTGGAAAAGGCCTCTACTACAAATAGGAATGTTTGCCCTTGCATTGGGCCAGCATAGTCTATGTGGATTCGTGACCATGGTCCCCGGGGTTTCTCCCACTCTCTGTATGGGGCAGCTGGGGGATTTGGCCTCGAATCTTGGCATGGGGAGCAAATGGCCACCCATTTCTCTATGGCTTCGTCCATTTTTGGCCACCAGGCATAGCTCCTGGCCAGGGCCTTCATCTTCACCACTCCCGGATGTCCCTCATGTAACAACTTCAACATTTTATCTCTTAGGATGGTTGGAATTATTACCCGGTCTCCCCATAATAAACAGCCTTTTAACAATTATTATTCTTGCCACCTCAACCAGTATGGTCGTAATTTGTCTTTGACTGGTGAGGCTGGCCACTCCCTACCCACCCAGCAAGAGACTTGCACTAGCAGTTTGTCTTTTGAAGTGGCTTTTGCAATGTCTGAAGCAGCTAGCAGTCCCGGTGCAAACTGTTCAATAAAGAGGGTGGTGTTCGCTGGGGCTGGGTCTTTGATGGGGTTGGGCAAGGGGCACCAACTTAGTGCGTCCGCGTTTGATAGTGCCTTTCCTGGGCGATGTTTTAGCGAGTAATTATACGCTGCTAAGAAAACCGTCCATCTAATGAATCGTGGAGACAGGATGGGGGGGTAGGTCTATCGCCCGCCAAAATGCCTAATAGCGGTTTGTGATCCGTAATCAATGTGAAATGCCTCCCATACAAATACTCATGGAATCTCTTGACTCCAGCTACTAGAGCCAGGGCTTCCTTGTCGATCTGGCTATAGTTTCTCTTGGCTGGAGATAATGTTCTGGAATAGTAGGTGATGGGGGCTTCCTGCCTATTTGGCAGAACGTGGCTTAGCACTGCCCCTAGCACAAATGGGGATGCATCGCAAGTCAGAGTTACAGGGAGTGTTACATTATATTGCACCAGCACCTGGTTCGATAGCAACAGTTTCTTTACCGCTTGGAAAGCGGTTTGCTCTTTATTTCCCCATACACACGTGGCTTTCTTTCCCAGTAGCCTGTGTAGCAGTTCAGCCACTGAGGCTTTATGGGGTAAAAATGCGTTGTAGAAGTTTAACAACCCCAAAAATGCTTATAGTTCCCCTTGATTCTTGGGTGCAGGTGCGTTCTGTACTGCCTCTGTTTTGGATTTCGTTGGGTGGATGCCGGAAGCATCTATTAAATAGCCAAGGAATTCAACCTGTGTTTTTCCAATCTGGCATTTATCTTTTTTTAGGTGCAATCCTGCGCCCTGTAATTTTGAGAATACGCTCAGCAATCTCTGTTCTAATTCTGCCTCGGACAACACTGAGATTAAGATGTCGTCGAAATAAGGCACCACCCCAGGTAATCCTGACAGGAGGTGCTCCATTAGGTTTTGGAACAGCCCCGGGGCAACACTTACTCCGAATTGGAGCCGGGTGCATTTAAATGTGCCCCTATGTGTGACTATCGTTTGTGCCTCAGCAGTTTTCGGGCAAACTGGTAACTGCTGAATATGCCTGGGCAAGATCCAATTTGGCAAATATTTTCCCATCTCCCAGCTGGCGCAATAAATGCTGTACCACTGGTATAGGGTAGGCACTTTGTTGCATTGCTTTATTGACGGTCGCTTTGTAGTCCCCACATAAGCGAATAGACTCATCTGGCTTCATGGGGGTCACTATAGGGTTCTCCAAGGCTGCATGATCTACTGGTTCTAATATTCATTGCTTCAGTAATTTGTCAGTTTGCTCATCTACCTTACTTCTAAGGGCAAATGGGACCCGTCTCGGTTTGATTCTAATTGGGGCAATGTTGGGATCTAGGTTAAAAGAAATCAGTTTTCCCTTATACTTGCCCAACCTGTCGGCGAAAAGTTCTGTGAATTCTTCCATCAGCTTTCCGAAACCCCCGGTTGGCACTGCTGGGCTTATTCTGTTCACCCTCTCGACGTGTAGACCGAGGGCTCGAAACCATTCAAGTCCCAAGAGGCTGGGTAGGGTCTTTTCGACAACGGTCAGCTCCAACGCTCCCTTGAACTCCTTGAATTCCACCTGGACAGTCTTTCTTCCTACCATGGGAATCCTATTTCCTTGATAATCACTGATAATAGATGTCTGTGGTCTCAGATGTTTCTTTTTCACCTGAGGCAACAAGCGTTGTAGATTCTTCCATGCGATGATTGTCAGGGCTGATCCAGTGTGCCCTTGATGTTAACCGATATCTTTATCTTCCAGGCGCCCTTGTTCTTGTTTAGGCAAACACGCATATGATTAGTCTTTTGTTTGGACTGCCAGTTGCTCTTCCTCCTGGGAAAGTCTCCTTCAGTCCCTTTGTTTTTTTGTGACGATCTTTCTGCTAACGCTGCTGGCATGCTTGCGCAACACACCCGTGCTAGGTGTCCCTTTCTTCCGCACTTTTGGCAGGTCGCTTCCTTAAACCGGCAATCTGCACGGGGGTGTCTTCCTCCGCATCCCAAACACGTGCCATCTTCCCAGCGTTTTGTCATTAACTTGTGTTGAGCATGGTGGATTTCTTCATCTCTGCTTGGTTCATCATCGCTGTTTTCGCCCACTTGGTTCATGCTTCCCACCTTTTTTGTGTTTGGCGGGGTCTCGCTTCGCGCCGTTTTCTGCAGTTGTTTTATCGACGCTGCTGACTTTTTTGCACACTCAGCAGCTCTTGCGATGCTGACAGCCACCTTCCATGTCAGTTCCGGTTTCGCTAGCAGTTTTTGTTGGAGGATGGGGTCTTTTACCCCGCACACTAACCGATCTGTCAGTCGATCCTCCAGGTTATTAAATTCACATCTTTCGGCAGCCATGCGTAATTCAGCGATGTAGTCATTGACTGTCTCGCCTTCTTTCTGATTCTGCTCATTGAACTGGTGTCGTAAAACTGTTCTGGAAGGGGCTGGTTCAAAATGCTCTTTCAATATCTTCTGTAAATCTGCCCACGGCATTGTTTCCATGGAATTGGGATACATGAGTCCCTTTGCGAGGCGCAGTGTTCTCTGTCCACAGTAACCTATGAACATGGCCCGCTTTTTATCGTCGCTGACTCTCTCCAGATCATTCGCCACCAGATAACTTCGAAATCTGATCATGAATGACTCCCCACTCTTCGGAGTCAGGGTCGAAAGGTGCTGGAGGTGCATGAGTCGGCATTTTTATGGATCTTGTGGGGTCTTTTAAGGGTTATCACTTCCTCGTCTCTTGGATCCCACCTTCATTGCCAGTGTTTTAGTGCGGTATTAAGAGACAGAGTCGTTGCGTTTATCAGGAACAGCTCTTTTTATTTACAATCAGACACTCCAGCAAGAACGAACAGTAAACTCACTGACAGCTATTTATACTATTTACATTGCACGTCTCACCCAATCAGAGAGCAGGCTTTTCCCACTCTCCAGTCTCTCCGCGCCAGAACAGTGTCTCCAAGCATTACCATATATGGTATAGAACAGTATCTTTTAGCACAAACAGGGGAAGGCAGAACAGACATTGATTCCTGGCCACCAACTGGACAATAGGCCAATATTTCTACTAGTTAGGAAGGGTAAAAAACCCATGGACTCCCGAAGGCATATCTCAAGTTTCTCAACCAGGGCAGGAATTCTTGGTCCTCGGTCCCAAAGCAGTCACCATGGATGACTTCTTGACGAAGACATGGATGAGCTGGGAATCCTGGAAGGCCAGGAAAAAGACGGGAGGAATTCAATTCAAATCCATGATAAAGGAGACTGTCTGACTCTTGTTTTGGAAGTTGTACATAAATGGAAGGTGGATTAAGTCCTCCAGTGCCCCACCCAGAATCCTGACCAGTGCTAACCAACCACACCAGCATCAACCCAGATCCTCCACTTCCTGTCATCCTGTCCTGGATGATCATTGACTTTGGTTTATTTATGGCCTGAGAGGAGGAATCCCTGATTTCTAGATGCTTTCAAGGGAGCATCTGACCATGGGAGGCACTGCGTCATTCTCCCAGCCCAGCTCAGCTCCCAGGCCTTCTTCACCACATCAAAGTCTTCCTCTGTGCAGCTGCTCACTTGTCCTCATCTTCCTGGCTTCTCTTGCACCGAAAGGGAATTTAAAATTAAAACCGTTCTGCACATTTGCAAGGCCTAAACGGCATCTTCTGTGTTTCTGTCTTTTCTTTCTTCTTTGTTTCCATCTTTTTCCACCCATTTAAATCAATCTTCCCTTTGTGTCTCCCGATTCTATCTAGCCTTTCTTTCATCCATCTCTTCTCTCTTTTTGCAGCGCCCTTGTACCAACTGGTTCCATTTCTTCTTAAGCCTACTTAAAGATACAATCCTGTAACCTTTATATCTATAATTTCATTTATGAAAATTTCATTTCTTCTTAATCTACATTTTTTAATTATGAACAGATAGTTCTCCACATCTTAGTTATATATCTTTCTGTCAATATATAACCCATCTTTATTTTGTTGTACAACAGTCATTGCATTTTTGGCCTTCATTTGTTTCTATTTCCTAGCCATTTATAAAATAATTCCCATACTAAATAGTATTCTGACTCCTCTTTGTCCTTGATTTCCATTGTTAATTTGTCCATCTCCGCACAAGCTAGAATTTTCTTTATTACATTTTGTTCTGTGGGTATCTCCTCTTTTTTCCAATTTTGTGCATAAGTAATCCTTGCCACTGTTAGTATATGTATTGTTAAATATCCAATTTTTTTATTATATTTTTCTGGGAGTATACCTAGCAGAAAAAACTCTGGCTTTAAATCTATATGTTGTGCTGTTATAGTTTCAAGCCACATTTTTATCCTTAACCAATACTGTTTAGCCTCTGGACAGGTCCACCACATGTGATAGTATGTTCCCAGTATCGATTTGTATTTCCAACACCTTAATGATAAATTTGAATATATTTTCGCTAACTTAGCAGGTGCTAAGTGCCACCTAGAACATCTTATACAGGTTTTCTTTGTATGTTGTCGCTAACATTAATTTGTAGTTTCTTTCCCATATGTTTAGCCATTTATCTAGTTCTATAGAGTGTCCAAAGTTTTGGGCCCAAATTTTCATCATTTCTTTCACCATCTCTTCTTCCATTTCAAAGTTTATTAAGTAGTTATAAATCTTTTTTATCAATTTGTCTTCCGTCCTGAGGAGTGTTTTGTCAAGTGCTTGGAGTTCATTGTAAAATCCAAATTGTTCAGCATCTTTTTTGTATCTTGTTTTGATCAACAAATATGGCCACCAATCTAAATATATTCCTTGATTTCTTAGTTCCTCGTTCGTCTTTAGTTCTCCTTGCTTGGATAGAACATCTTTATCAAAATGATGCTAATATTAATAATAATATAGTAAATTAAATAATATATAGAATAGTATATAATATTATCCAAAATGTATCCAAATAAATGATTTATCTTATAACTCTCTTTTAAGTATGTTGTTCTTAAATATACGGAGTTCTAAAGTTTCTAATCCACTCTATTAATAATACCTTATGGAAGATATACTTTTAGAAATATTGTGACTATACAATTGAATTGAATTAATTAGATATGCTTATACAACTACAGCTTTAAAGAGCACAAGAAAAGTGTGCGGATATTTTACAGTTATAAATGCGTTAGGGAGAGGGAGTTAGAAGAAATTTGAGTGCAGTATCAGCTTCAATTGTCCCGCAAATGGGGGTTAACTAATAAACCAGCTGTTCTTAGGGATATTAACTAGTTGCTTCCTGATTTCCTCTGTCAGGGTCTTCCCCAATCACAAACGTGGATATATGTATTTCTTTCAGTTCAGTTCAGTCCAAATCAGTTCAGCTCAGTTCTCGTATTTCAGTTATATCTCCTGTGTTGACCGGCAAAGTTTTGTTTTTGTTTTTTTAATTTCTCAGCCACCAGATTCACTTATTTTCTTGTCTTCCGTTCTGTTCAGTCCTAATTGTTTCCAGTCTTTCACTCCCTCTTTACAAATCACCAGCGGCATTTCTATATTCAGCCATCTCCCCTGCGTTTTATTGCAGCAGGTGGTCTCACCCACAAAGATTTTAAGAGCTTTGTTTCCGATAACTCAGTCTCACAGAATCCTAAAATCAAAGTCCAAGCCGATCTAATATAGTGGAGTTCTATCTATCTTACAGCCAAACTCCAATTTCAAACGATCTTCCGCTAAATCTCTTTTTGGCTCTTTGGATTTCTGTTTAGCTTCTTGGGTTCCCCTTTTCCCCTGGATCTGTCAGATCTCTTTGTAGTCGGTCGCCGTGCTTTCTGGACCAATTCTCAGCTCCTCTTTCTGAGTCAATTTCCTTGTTTAAAGTTAGGTGTCAAGCCAAGTAACAAAAGGAGGCACAGTTTAAAAAGCTCTCCAGTACATACCAGGCTGCTTTCGAATCTTCTTCTTCCTTCTTTAGTGCATATCAATCACAGCCTCGGGACAGCCATCATTGTCAGATCCAAGAGGTTTCCCTCTCTCCACAGGGGTTTGCCTTTCCCCTATTCCTTTCAGAATCTCCACTCTAGGTTTACCAATCACTCCGGATTGGTTTTACCCCCTTCAGGGGTAAAGGAAGGAATTTGGCTGGGAAGGACAGAGCTCTGCTCCCTCGGCCACCTCGCTGTCACTTCACACCCCGAAGTCCTCCTGTGTTTCCGTCTTGATCCCCTCCACTTCTTGTCCTAAGCCACACATAGTGGATCCATGGACATATAGAATAAAATAAATGATAAAAGTATTATCTATGAAAAATATAGTATTATCTATGAAAAATATAGATTTGCAAAGATCAGTATGCCCTGAAAAAAAAAGAGACTGCTGTTTGTGGCGAACATACCAGAATTTTGATCCTCTTTGTGATGGGTTTGAAGGACACCTAAAGTATCATCTCATTTCAGTTAGAGTTAAAATTTCTGCCTACGATGTATATTATATATATCTCCAACCAGGCCAGAAAGTGAACTCAGAAACTCAGAAATGGAGGCTCATCCATAGTGCATCTCTACAATGGCTTTGATAGTCTGCATTGCTATTATTCTCATCGTTCCATCTCCCACCCACCCCAGTATGACTATAACTTGTTGCTTGTATCCTTACGATTTATACTGATTATTGTCTCCTAGTATGATTTGACTGCTTATTT
>JAEANM010022141.1:0-11675 GCA_017656035.1 Myanophis thanlyinensis
ATGGACTTTGCTTAAATTCTAATTCCATTAAACTAAAAACCTATTTTACTGCTCAGTGTAACTGTATAGTGTGTTGTATAATATACCAAATTATTCTCAAAACGTTTCGTTGTGTATTCCTAACGGAGGACTATACTCCTAACAACATACATAATCATACGTAGTATAACATGGTCTTAAAATTAAGTTACAATTTACAATTGGAATTTAGGAGAATTTACACTTTAAATTTACATTAAGGTTTACAATTTAAATTTAGGAGAGCAAGGGGATGGGATGTCTGTCTGTTGTCCCCATGGCTACTCACAGAAAATGCACATGCTCCCCTTTCTCCCAAAATAACTCATAGTTGTACCAGAAAGGTACAAATGGTACAAATTTGTAGGTACAAATCACCCAACCCAGAGTTTTGTCTAGGATATTGTTCTTTAACTGGTAGTACATATAGGTAACATTTGCTTGAGAATTCTGAGAGGGAGTTTGGGTTGGGATGAAAATTCACTTTGCCAAATCAAGTGAAAGTGCAAGTTCTAATCCTCTGTCGGATGTAGAAGTCACAAAAAGCTTTCATTCTTGAAACAGCTTCATAGAAAGCCCCTGAACCCTGTGAAAGTCACTGGAAAACTGGCCCTGTTCTTGCAAGATTTATTGAGGTGCCACGCAAGAGCACAACTGCCTTGTGTAATTTCCGGTGGCTCTGGAGTCATACCCCATTCTCGTGTGGCCACCACAGCCTCCAAAAATCCTGTGAAAATGGGGTGTATTTTCAAGAATTGTTGTTATCGCATACTGGTGAGTACTGGTGTGTCACACAGAAAATCATGACATGTCACCAATAGTGCTTCAGTTCCACTACACTCTAATTCATCGTTCTTCAGTTATGACTCTAAAAACCACAGCAAGGATATTTATTTATTGTTGTCTTTTGAAGTGTTAGCATGTCTTATAACTCCATTGGTAATTTTGCAAAAGGGACATTTTCTATTAAGTATAAGAGGATAAGACTGATATCCCTCATTTCCCTTATAGGCAGATGAAGATAGAATGTTGGAAAGAATTTTGGTAAGTAATTCTTTTTTTATCATGCTCATTCTTTGCATAGTCTCAGTCCTTTGTTATTCAATTTCCTGGGGGGGACAAGGAGGTAAAAAGCAACCCTCATCAACCTATAGATTCTTATTTCTACATCTACTCACAAAATATCAATTTGTAGATTCTGCTCATTGATGGAGAGCCAATGGACAGTTTTTCTTTCCCTAGTGGTTTCTCTAGCACAGAAACTTTAAGATGTGTGGACTTCAATTCCCAGAATTCCCTAGCCAACAAAGGGAAGTTATTAGAGTCCATACATCTTAAACCATGCTACCTTGGGGGATTCTGGGAGTTGAAGCCCTCATAGCTTAAAGTTGCTGAGATTGCAAAAGCAACTGGCCTAGTTGTAGTTTGTGTCCCTCACAGTTGTGACTCCTCTAGTATTCCCTTCATCAGGTGCAATTTTGTTGGTAAATGGATTTACTTGCCTCCATTTCAAGGTTTACATTTGCAAACACAGGAGAGATTTTTTCAGATGATCCAAAACATTTCATAAAATCAAAGTCATGGTTATGTAGTTAGCTACTTAGTATTTTTGAAATCGGGGGGCGCGGTGGCTCAATAGTTAAGATGCTGAGTTTGTTGATCAGAAAGGTTGATAGTTCGGTGGTTCAAATCCCTAGCGCCACCTAAAAGAGTGAGCTCCCGTTACTTGCCCCAGCTTCTGCCAACCTAGCAGTTCGAAAGCACGTAAAAATGCAAGTAGTTGCGGTGGGAAGGGAACAGCACTCCATGCACCTTTGGCATTTAGTCATGCTGGCCACATGATCATGGAATTGTCAGCAGGCAGCACTGGCTCTTTGGCTTAGAAATGGAGATGAGTACTGCCCCCTAGAGTTGGGAATGACTACCTTTACCTTACTATTGAGATCACACAAAACATTTATTTGGGTTACTAATTCAATCCTCTTTCTGTAGTTTGTGTAATACATTATATGCTAAAATGATGAAATAACCTGGGCTTTCTCAACTCAGTAAACCACTAAACAATGTATAAAAAATGAAACCCGCAATAAAACTATCCAAATTTGGGATGTTGTGTGGCTGTTGGGACTTTTATGGACTTGGTGAGATAGTGAGCATGAATTTAAATGTTTATGGATATTCTCAAGATCCAAGTCATGGTTGTTTCAAAGGTGCATTTTCAAAAGAGAACTGGACTGTCTTGTTTTGTTCTTGTTTAAAAAAAAAACCATTTGCCAAGAAAATTCAGTTGCTTTTTGGAAAAGCACTTTTGGAATAGCATGAATCTTGATTCATATATGGAATGAAGGCACATAGTGCACATTTGCAGAAGAGTTTTAATCCAAGAGACATGACTAGTCCTTTCCTATTTGAAGAAGGAAGGAGTTGATTTTTATCATATATGATATGGCAGAGATGGCATGGTTGGAGAAGTGAAATATGTTCTCATCTGAGAACAGAGTTGATACCCTTTCTTTCCTTTGTAGGGTTCAATGGGTGAAGAAGGCCTAGCACAATTAATGGTAAGTAGCTCTTTGACCATTTTGCCCCCTTTCCTTGTGGAAATATCTTTCTTGCATGCAATCAAATCATTGTGAAATCGTAACCAACTCCACCCCTCCATTTAGCAATTAGATATGCTGAGATATGCCCAGATTGTATATTTAGGAGGAGAGTTATCTTGTTTTATGATTAAAGTTATGATACTCATTCCTAAAAAAATTACTCACTGCCACCCAGAATTTGAGGGGTTGGGGTGTGTTGAGTACTTAAATAAAGGTTTTAGATTGACCTAAATCTTTTTGGAAACTTTTTTTTCTGACCAGAAAGTGCTCTGAATTTGAGTTGACATTCTTGTAACAGTTGGAAGAAGAAATGAGATGCTATTGTGGGATTTCAATATCCCCTTTTCTTCATATGGCTATGTTCAAAATCAAGTAGGGCAGATATAGTTGGGAATACAAATCTGCATATTTGTGAGCCTATTTCACATTTGAAGTTACTTGGAGGAGGAAGAGCAGAGGAGATAGAAGAGAGAAGAGCTAGGGGAAGTAGAATACCCCCTTATTCAATTATAGCAAGAAATGGCCAAATAATGAGATTTTGGGGTGGTTTTTTGCCCCCAAATAGGTTAGAAAATGGCAGAAAAATGGCGAGTGGGCAGGTGGGGCGGGGCCAGCCAAAGGTAGTGTTTATCGGTTCTCCGAACTACTTAAAATTTCCTCTACCAGTTCACTAGAATCGGTCTGAACTGGCTGAATACCACCTCTGATTATAGGGATGTCTTAGGTGTATAGGTATGTAATTGAAGTGAATCTACATTTGGATACAGAATATGGACAACATTCCCAAAAGAGTATTATCTCTCAAGTGCCATGTCTGATAAAGTTTCTCTTTCCTAAGCAATCATTTTGTATGCTGATGAATAGGATACAATCATGATCCCTCAATTTTCTCAATCCATATTATACATTTCAATGAACATGAAAGAACACTGAAATGAGAAAGAGGGTGGGGGGAGAAGGCTCAGAAAACAGTTAATTAAATTCTATTTTTTTTAATGTAACCATTCCCTGTTAGGATAAGAAATGTGTGTTTCCTAAGTGGAAGAAAACAGCAATTCATGTATATGGTATGTAAGATGGTAGTGCATAGAAAGGACCTGGGTACCTTCTCTTAGAATAGAATTAGATGTTCTTGTTTCCTTTGTAGAATTCTTTGGATGAGCATAAACTTGACAGATTAATGGTAAGTGGCTTTTTCTTCATCTTGTGCTGTTACTTCTTGCCTGAAATAAAGCTACCCTGTTGTGTTATGACAACACTGACCCTAAACTCAAACCCACTTTATTTGGTTGTAAGTGTGGACAACACTTTTTTTTTTCAACATCAAGTGCAAGGAAGTTCTGCTTTGGGGAAGGGGGTCCTGAACGATTTCTTTGTCTCCCTGTAATTTCTGTCCCTTATCGGTAAGAGTCATCTGTTTGACCCAAACGCAGTTTTGTTAGTAAGACAGTTTATTTCCTTATCTCTGTTTCCAGACTCTGCTTCACTAGGCAATGTTGTAGAAACCAGAAGGAGCGATTTTTCAAACGATTGAAAACATACACCCAGGGAGGTCCATCATAACCTACCACAGTCGCTAAGTGATCAGCCACAAGTCAAGGGCTACAACTATGGAATGCAGTGATTTAATGCCAGGTTCCCAAACAGCTTGAACCCTACCAGACCTTTCTATTAACTGCCCTTGTTTGTCAACAAACCTTTTTGAGATAGAAATTCAATACAAGCATGATATTCCACTGGATTCTCTGGGCATATTTCCATTCTGTGAAGGTGGAAGAATATTGAAAAGAGAATGAAGCAAAGTGTTTCAGAATACAATTCATCCGTAGGTATCTTTGACAGTCAATCAGAACATGTTCTGATAAGAAATGAGGGTATCCTATCGACAGAACAAAGCAGTTGACATGCATGATATCAAAGATGATAGCAATGGCATAGCTATCTCTTTATTTTCAAAGATTTATATAGCTGCACATCTTATTCTGCAGAACCTAAGTTAGAGAAGTGATGTCATGTTAGAAGAGACACAATACCTTTTGTTTTATTTGCAGGATTGCTTAGAAATGGAGTGTAAAGATGAAGAATTTGTGGTAAGTACCTTTTTGTTCATTCTCTGTTCTTTCCTTGTGAAATATTCTTGCATGTACGTAACCAAATACCACTTTTAGGGATTCCACTCACATCCCCAGCAACCATCCCCATTGTCTCCAGAGCATCAAGAACTGGGAACACTATCATTAAGCACATTAATAAAGCATAAATTCTCATGATCATGTCATTTAACAACAGCCATTCCACTAGTTCCTGCTGCCATCCTTAAACAAGGGCTACAAAGGAAGGAGTTTATGTGATTGTGACTTCTGATTTCCTGATGGCTTCCCCAATGAATTTGTTTAGAGGAAGCCAGCAGGGAACATCAGAAATCATAATTTACTGTCAACTCTGCTTGATTTGATGTAGCTTAGGGTAATGTCACTTTTTGTGTCCTTTGGGAGAGGGGCAGTATAGAAATTTAATAAAATTAAAATTAAATTAATTGTGAGACCATGAAGTTTGCAATTATATCTTTACTGGATTAACTGAAATTGTGATAGGGTGTTTATGATATCAATATCATTAATATACAAAAATTAGTGTGAAACCACAGCTACCAGTTCTTCAGCTGGTGTTGGCATTATTATTATTATTATTATTATTTTTGTTTGCCTAGTAAGCCAGAAGTTTAGACTAGATTTGGCATTTTTATCCACCTGTCAAGTTATTCCCAAGAACCTGGGATAAGAAGATGCTATTCAGCACTTCAAAGGCTAGCTTTATTTACATAGGTAAAGGAATCCCTGCGGATTTTACTCCACTAGCTGTTGCCGACTATAGGGAACAATGCACATCTCTGTTTCAAGCCCTTGGGCCAGCATTTTCTAAAGATATTTTCATGGTCATGTGGCCTGCATGACGTGATGGAGTACTGTTAGCATTCCACTGAAATGGTACTTATTTATCTATTCACAGTTGCAGGTAAAATCAATACTTCACACAATCTCACAGGAAATCATTAAACAAATCCTACATATACTCATAATGTTTTTTCTCTTTTCTTATAGGAAATAATGCCTAAGGTGTTAGAAATTATTAAGGGAATTAATGGTGGAAAAGCGGGCTGTTCATTGATTGTAAGTACATACACACTTAAGTTCTCTCTATATCTTCTATGTTTTCCTGTTTGGATGTGATCACAGTTGCTCTCTGGACACACTCCCCACCCCTCCCCCAAGTATTACTACACATTTCAGGAACAATTCCAGCAGGAAGTTATATGTTCTTGGCAACATTTAAAGGAGGGCATCATTTTGACTATTGTCAGAATTTGAAAGAACCTGGCTTCACAGATTTTCTCTGTGGCTTAGGCTTAGAAGACGTCAGGAACCCTTTAGAACAGCGGTTACCAACCACTGGTGGTCCGCAAAAATTTTTTGGTGGTCCACAGAAAAATCCTTCTTGGAACCTCCTTCTCAGTCAGATCCAATTTGAACTGAGCCATCTCTTTCTCGAGGTGGCTGCTTAGCTCCAACAACTACTTCCTTTTGGGGTCCTAAGGAGCCTGTGTGGGGAGGCGGGGAGTGGATGGATGGATATAGGCCAGTGAGGTACCCCTCGATGTGACATCAAGTTGGCCACACCCACCCAGTCACATGACCACCTAGCCCTGCCCACCCAGCTGGTCATTAGGCAGATCATATTACTGGTCCATGGGATTTAAAATTATGAATTTAGTGGTCCCTGAGATCCAAAAGGTTGGGGACCCCTGCTTTAGAAGAGCTCTGCAATAATATGTAATTATTGTGTAATAATGTGCATAAGAGCCATTGTGGTGCAGTGGTTAGAATGCAGTACTGCAGGAACTGCCGATTGCCAGCAGTCTGGCAGTTCAAATTTCATCAGGATCAAGGCTTGACTCAGTTTTCCATCCTTCTAAGGTTGGTATAATGAGGACCCAGCCTTGTTGGGGGCAATGTACTAGCTCTATAAACTACTTAGAGAGGACTGTAAATCACTGTGAAGCAGTATATAAATATAAGTGCTATTGCTACTGCTAATTTAATAAAAAGAACTATAAAAAGTCACAATAACAGCAATAAACTCTCACAATACTATTAATTCAGGTGGTCTTTTAGGCTCTGTCATTCCATTTGTGATTAGAAAGGCACAGTTCCTATTTGGTAAAAGATATATATGAAATTGATATATGTTATTGAAGATATATGTGATGGTATAGTTATATTTAGTGGTATTTATCGTGTCTGAATAGTACTGATCTCCATTTCCTTTGTAGAAAACCTTCATCAAAGGAGGTGCTATGTACGATTTGTTAGTAAGTAACTTTGATTTTCTTCCATTTTTTTCTTTAGTATTCTTCTTGCATTTCAACAGACATCTCTTTCATTTTTCTTCACCCAGCACTTAAAGCATCTCCAGAGCCCAGAAAACAAAAACCCATAAAATAGGATTAAAACATTTGACTTGTTTTTTTACATTTGCTTTTTAAGCAGTGTAAAACAACCAATTGACCCCCTTCAGAAAAGAAACAAAAACCCTCCAGCTAAACTGAACTGAAGTTTCCCCCTGGGCTGAATCCACCCCCACCCCCAAATATTTTGATCTCTGACATGGATGTCCCTGTGTGGACAAGGAACAAGTGATCACATATGCAAGATGATGTCATGCTGCAGCTGTTGTGAGTGGTGTCAGCAAGTAGTGTACTTGCAACCTTTATGGGATGACATCATGGCACATATAGCTTCATTTTTCCATCATTGTAAGTTGTGGATGCCTCTGCTTCATGATGTACTGTAGCATGAGGAATTATTTTTTTATGATATATGAAATGTCATGGTTGGAGAAGTCTGATATGCTTTAATGAGAGAATAGAGCTGATGCCCTTTGTTTCCATTGTAGACCGAACTAAGTGAGGAAGACATGATAAAACTACTTGTAAGTTGCTCTTTGATGACCATCTCTCTTTTCCATGTGAAATATCTTTCTTGCATGCAATGAAGTAACCTTTTATGGATTCTACCCCACCCCCACCAAAATTTAGTATTAGTGCACAAAGCAGGGAGATATATTGATGTTATATATTTAGGAGGATAGTTATCTTGTTTTATGTCAGAGTTTGCAGCAGAAAACACATTTAGAAGCACACACAAGTAACCGAATCAGCAGGATTCAAATAACTTCTCTTTATATATAAAACATACGAAGTAGGTATACAATACCAAAAGCAGGTTGTTCCAGCGTGGTAGCGAGTACAAGTAAACACAAGCAGAGGACAGGAGTTTCAGTTTCAGAGCTCAGCACAGACTGGTTTCGATTTCAGAGCTGCAGAGCTAAGCTTAAGCCACTCTCAGGCTTCTGACTGTCTGACACCAAACAGTCTCCATTGGCTGACCTTGTTACTAAGCTTAGTCCAGTTCATGAATATATCTACACTGGCATTGTTCTATGATGAAAGCTATGATAGTCATCTCATTCTTTCAAAAGTATGCCTGCCTTCCCCAAGCTTTGATGGGTGGGAGTGGGTTGAGTGGTAAAATAGGGGCTTTAGCATTCAGGTTGGCCTAAATCTTGTTGGGAACTTTTTCTGACCAGCTAATACTCCAAATCTGAGCTGACATTCTTGTACCAGTTGGAAATGAGATGCTATTGTGGGATTTCAATAGTCCTTTCTCTTGACATGGCTACATTAAAAATCGAGTAGAACACATATAGATAGGTGGAGACCCAAATCTGCATGGTTAATATGCATGAGTGTATTGCACATCTGAACATATTTGGAGGAGGAAGAGGCCGAGGGAGTAGAAGAACGAGGGTCTAAGCAGAATAAAAACTGTTTCCAAATGGGTGCTGCCCATAAGTGCTATGTCTTTTAAAGCTCTTTTGTTCTAAACAATTATTTTACCTATTCAGGCATAGATGCAGCCCTTATTCCTCAGTTTTCTCAATGGATAGTTTGATTCTGTGAATGTGGGAGAAAACTGAAGAGTCTTGTCTTTCTGACAAGACAAAAGAAGCCTCAGAACACTAGCTAACTCAGTTTTGATTTTTAGACTAAGCACTCCCTGTTGGGATATGAGAGGTGTTTCCTCAGGGGAAGGGAGCAGCAACCCATGGATACGATATCTTAAAGTAGTAATGATGGCATGGATAGAGAGGTGCTTGGTGTCTTCATGTCAGAATAGACTTTGATGTGTTTCTTTCCATTGTAGAGTGAATTGAGTGAAAAACACATAGAAACATTAATTGTAAGTAGCTCTTTCTCCAACTTCTGCCTTTTCATTGAGGGATATTGTTCTTATGTGGGATGAAGCATCCCATTCCTAATTCTACCCCTCCCAGAAAGCATCTTCCCATAGCAGCCAAGGCAAAAACCTTTCCCTGTTTCATCTTTCCTTTCCGAAAGAATTTATCTATTAACACCCACCCACCCCGAAAAAACTCACCCAAATTGGGGTGATGTTTCCCCTGGGGAATGAGTAGCAAGGACAGGGACCAGGTCTCAGCCATGGGTGTGCCTATGGGAAAACAGGGGGCAAGCCACAACGTATTCACAATGTCATCTTCCTGCAGTTGTTGGGATTTGTGTTACCTGTTGAGATAAGTAGATATTGGCAACATTTTTTGTGTGTGGTGATATCACGCCATTCATATCATTTTTGTGTCATTATAAATCCTGCTTGTTGGGAGCAGAAGACTACAGTACATTTTTATGAAATCATACCATTTGCCATAGTATTGATTGATTGATTGATTGATTGATTGTTATAACTTCTATACCGCCCCCTCTCCCAAAGGATTCGGGTCGGTGTATAGCCATCTAAAAAGACATAAATATATAACAATTAAAACACAATTAAAATTAATTAGATTAATTAATTAATTAGGCCAATTAAAACCTGATTATAAAATTTAAACATTTAGAAACAATTTAAAATTACAAATTTAAACCTGATTAAAACCAATTAAAATCCCCAACCGATAGTACTTAGGCCAGGCCGGCTTGTTAGAACAGAAAGGTTTTTAGTGCGCGCCGGAAAGTCCGTAGGTCCGTGATGGTCCGGATCTCTGGGGGCAGCTCGTTCCAAAGGGAGGGTGCCCCCACAGAGAAGGCTCGGACCCTCGGGGCTGCCAGACGACACCATCCTGACAATGGAACCCCAAGGAGGCCAACCCTGTGGGAACGCACAGGTCAGCGGGAGGCTGACAGTGGGAACAGGCAGTCCCGTAAGTACCCGGGTCCCAAGCCATGGAGCGCTTTAAAGGTGAGTACCAACACCTTGAATCGCACCCAGAAGGCCACAGGGAGCCAATGCAGCTCACGGAGGAGAGGTATAATGTGGGAGCTCCGAGGAGCCCCCAGGATCACTCGTGCGGCTGCATTTTGCACCAACTGCAGCCTCCGGATGCTCTTCAAGGGGACCCCCAGGTAGTACATATATCAAAGATGGCAGTGATGGCATAGTCAGAGAAAACATGTGTGATATCATTTCAGAACAAAAGCTATACCTTTTATTTCCCTTGTAGAATATGAATCAAAGCAACGTTGAGAATACTGACTTAGCGGTAAGTAGATTTTGTTTGATATTCTGCTCCTTCTTTGAGTATTATTCATCTTGCATTCAAAAAAAATTGTTTTTCCACACTTCCCAAAAAGCATATTCAGCGACCCCAGAGCAAAAACAAGGCAGGGTCAAAACATTTCACCTGTTGTCCCAAAGGTGCTTTTCCAAGAGGCACCTGGACTTTCTTGTCTTTCTCTGAAAGCTTCTCATCCAAGAAGCTTCTTTAGCTCTGACTGGATCCATTCCAAGAAGGCTCCACACCCATTTGCTCTACTCAGCTGTCCCTGAGGACACAACAAACCTCCAAATTGCCTCAACTTGATCTCTAAAAGAATGCAAATGACCCAAGGAGTATAAATCCTTGCATTCTCCACCCTCTAGTCAGAGCTAAAGAAGCTTCTTGAATGAGAAGTGAAACATCTTTAAAAGAAAAACAAGAAGGTCTAGTTGCCTCTTGGAAAAACACTTGACTTGGATGACTGAGAATCTCAATAGACATTTTCATCTGTTCACTTTCCTTTTTGAAGCAGCTTATAATAATTTCAAAAACTTTACAATAACACCAACTCCCAAATTGGAGTGTTGGTACTCCTGAGTACCGAGTAGCAAAGGGATAAACTTGTATTTTGGATTGTCCCCAAGGGATTATTTTGGGATGGGTAAAGTTGCTCCAAAGTTGTTTTTTTTTTTTTTTTTTGCTGCTTGGGGTTTTTCCTTCTGCAAAATGGTGAATTGTTGGCTCGAATACTCTTTCTGTCAGTACCAGTTTTGCTAGTCAGATATCTTTACTCATCTCCTTTCCCAGGATATATTTTATCACAATATGTTTTGGAAACCCAACTTTGACTTTGTTGTCCTTGAAAAGGAATAATGCCACAGGGTTACGAAGCAATGAGGCATTATTTCCAAGAGGGATGGAAATAAATCCTACTGAGTTAGATGTTATTAAGGAATTCCTAAAGGGGATAATGGTTTTTCTCGCTCCATATAGAATCTCGGAAGAAAGATATTACCTAATCTCAAGGCAATGAAGGGTGGCAAAAAGGTGACCGAACTGATTGTAAGTACATACACACTTAACTTCTCTCCTTTCTTCTATTTTTTCTGTTATCCTTTTCTTAGATGTAATCACAGTCATCCTCTTGAAACTCACTCCCCCCCCTCTGCCCAAGCATTTACAGACATTTCAGGAATAATTCAGTAGGAAACTCTAAGCTCTTGAGAATAACTTTTAGGAGAGCATCATTATGACTATTGTCAGAATTTGAACGATTCTACCTTCACAAGTCTTTTCCAGGACTTAGAAGAAAGGCTTAAAGGAAGAGGGCAGGCAACTCAATAAATATTTGTATTTTTTAAAGGTCTCTGCCCATTATACCAAATTGGATAAAGTAATAGCAATAGCAATAACACTTATTTATTTATTTATTTATTTATT
>JAEANM010022142.1:0-11675 GCA_017656035.1 Myanophis thanlyinensis
GAATTCCTGAGCCAGCCATGCTGGCTCAGGAATTCTGGGAGTTGAAATCCATGAGTCATGAAAGAGCCAAGGTTCCCGACCCCCTGCTCTAATGTTTGACCTTTTATCTGTTTATTGTTGGGAATTTTTCCTAACAGAATGCAAGAAGCAAAATTTAAAGGAAAATCTTCTTAACAAGTGGTTTGATTTCCAGTATGATCATTCACTTTGGTGTGGAGTAATTCTGCACCCTGAAAGCAATGTCACTGCTTTTGTTCCTTTGCAGATATATAACAAACTGAAAAATGTGCCACATATGACAGTCTATAGGAAAGAGGATATCCCTGATAGATTTTATTATAAAAAAGGGAAATTTGTCTCTCCTTTGACACTGGTAGCTGAGGAAAGATGGTTCATAGCAGAGGTGAGTGCTTCTTACAACCTGATTTTTACCAATTGGGATTCTCCATGAACAGTTTAAAACAGTGGCCCCCAACCTTTTGGGTACCAGGGACTGATTCTGTGGAGAAAGGGTTTCAGTGGATTGGAGGGGACATGGTTTGTGTATGCTACCTGCATCCCGCAGATGGGGCTTTGCTTGTTTGTGTGGCCCAGTTGCTGGCATGCCACAGACCGATGCCAGTCCATGGACTGGAAAAGGATAGCTGTTATAGAAACAAAAGAAACAAAATAGTTCTGAAGACTATTGACATGTTCTAGAATTTGTTGGTCAAAGTTTCTGATCGTTATCATATAAATGTGTGCATCTTGGTCAGACATGATTTTGTCTCCTTTCTAAAAATGCATTTCTCTTCATTATGCTAATGATAAATATGCATAACTTATGAATAATAAATATGCACAATTTCAATTATACATAATTGTTTATTCTGGTAAATATAAGACACGATTTTAGCTACAGACAGGTTCATACAGACATTGCCTCTACTGATAGCAGAAATTTTACTTTTTTAGCAATGCTGAATGTTCCATGAGTGATGCCAACAAAGAAATCACTGACTAATAATTCAATCAGTCAGTGATTACTTCCAATTTATGTTTTGTTGAACTGGAGCTAATAATATCATAAATTAATCTTGGGTGTTCTTTCTTAATTTTCTCAGCTTCTATTTGTGCTACAATTTTAAAATAATGGCAGCTGCAACGGCCTTGAAAGCAATGGGAGGAGGAGGTCCTGGTAGGGTCACTCATTAAGACTGAAATTAAAGCTAATCCACAAATGGGGTGGAAGCAATGAAAGCCTCCCCCCACAAGCATGAACAAAGCCAATCTACAAAGGGCCAGGAACTTCAATTTTCCAATGTTAAGAATGCTGGTCACTGTGAAAAAAAACAGGGGAAAGACTTTGAATAAAGGATTTGGAAACAGTTTCTAAGAATATCATGTACTTCATGAACTTACCATGAATCTTTTTTTGACCAACAAAGAAAGTCTGTTTCTTTTATTGAAATGATCTGAAATGCTTTGGACATGTGATCTTCAACCTTCACTTCATACTCAAGAATAAATCTTAGGAACTGTCTTATAACTGGCAGATTGTATTCGGAAATAGATCAAGGTGGTGGACATTTGTCTGTACAGTTGGCATTGGGATTGGGAAGGCACAATTCAATAGAATATAGAAATGTTGGAGTCCCCCCCCCTCCTTACAAGGCTGCTTTGTTGAAGCTAACCACCAGTGGTTTGTACATGATGAAACAGCGTCTGCCATTTTTGCTAGCATTAACTTATTGGCCTGCCAAGGTTTACCTAATTGCAAACTCTGCAGCCAGCACGCCATAGTTCAAGTTAAATCTTTCAACAATATTAGATACTATTGTGGGTTCAGTTACTTATATAGTATGTCAAAGCCAAAAAATTGAAAGTTCTCTGTTGAGCCTGAATCTGTCAGTAGACATAGTCCTCGACAACAATTCGCTTAGTGACCGTTCAAAGTTACAATGGCACTGAAAAATGTGACATGACCATTTTTCAAACTTATGAATGTTGCAACATCCGATCACTTTTTGCAACCTCAACTTACAACCACAAGTGAACCCAAAATGTGTGTTGCTAAGTGAGAAATTTGTTAATGAGCTTTGACCCATTTTATGACTTTTCTTGCCACTTTTGCTAAGTGAATCACTGCAGTTCTTAATTTAGTAACACAGTTGTTAAGTGAATCTGGTTTCCTCATTGTCTTTGCTTGTCAGAAGGTTGCAAAATGGGAACCACATGATCCTGAGATAATGCAAATGTCATAAATATGAACCAGCTGTCAAGCATCCAAATGTAAATCACGTGAGCATGGGGATGCTGCAACAGCCATTAGTGTGAAAAACGGCCATAAGTCACTTTTTTCAGTACTGTTATAACTTCAAACAGTCACTAAATGAATTGTTGTAAGTCAAGGACTACCTGTATACTGCAATGATTTAACCATCTTATGCCTATAATATATATTATATAATGTTTTTCTCACTCTGAAGAGCAGAGAATTACTTCCATTTTGGGATAATGGCACTGGAAAACGAGAAGCTTGGCAGAACGGATGGCATGGCTATGATAATGAATTCATAGATATGAGAGGAATCTTTTTTGCATTTGGACCAGGTAAGACAACTGAAGATTATGATGACCATATAGCTTTTCCTCCCTTCCTTTCTTCCGTCTCTCTATTGACTACGGGTGGTTAGAACTGATGGATAGATTTGGATTTTTCAGGAAAGTCAAGAATACGGTTTCAAAATTTATCCATTTCCAGATTTTATGTCTCATTTCCAAGTAATGTTCTCCTTGCTGTGACAGTATAATAGCCAGCCGTGTTATTAAATTTTGTTTCAGCAGTTACAATCCATTAACAAGTAATAACTAAAAAGGACTCTTTTTTGTTAACGCATATATGAATTACTATAAAAGGTAGAACAGAAAAACATATATCTTTCAAAATTTGAAATTTAAATTATTTAACCCTGACATCAACCCAAACACTGATTTCTAGAGTCAGTCTTGCAAAAGTATTTAAGGCTAATCATCTTCATAGACTCATTTACAGCATAAAACTCCAGTACAATTATCCTTAACTTAATCAAGTCTAGAGGAAAACATTCTGTCGTAATTGGGCCAATTGTGTCAGCTCTGTGTGTACTTAACACAAAGTACACTGCTGCTGATTTGCTAATGGGGGAGGTTCAAAACTGAGTTGTTTTAATATAATTTCTATATTGACTATACATTTTATATTGACTATACATTTTAAAGTGCCATTCCCAGGACAGATAAGTTCCATAATGCTACAGATAACTGCCTATCCTCACTAGCCTCTTGTTATGCTGTCTTTTGGCTATTCTCTTAATGGCTCGTGACTTTTTTCTGTGGTACCATTCATCCCCTGCCCATCCCCCAAATTAAACCATGTACAGCAGTGATGGTCTACATACATGTTGAAAAGATGCTTATTAACTTTGGCACTAAAAGTTCATGAGGGAACTCCTAAAATATTTATAACGACTGTGATATTATTATTGATGTATTTTATTATTTTATTTGATGTATTCTTATCTTGCCCTGTGTCATACATTATCCAATGTATTCTTAATTTTACACCCCCCTGGAGACATAGTACATGGCAGGCAGCATATTCACTTTTTTTAAATAATAGATGTGCTCGCAGCATTCTGGCGAGGACTGCTGCTCTAAACCTCTCTTTGTCTTGTTTCAGATTTCAAGTCTAACTTCAGAGCTGCACCAATCCGATCAGTTGATGTGTATAATGTTATGTGCAAAATTGCCAGAATCCCGCCATTACCAAACAATGGATCCTGGTCGAGAGTGGCCTGTATGTTGAAAGATAATGCCAATTTGGCCTCGGCGTTCCAATGGAGCAGCTCTGTGCTGGGACTTATTCTGTTTTCATTGTTTGTATAACAGATCTTGTAACACTAGTCTCAGTACAATGTCAGTCAGTGTGCCTAGTTTCTCCCCCCCCCCGCCCCTCCTTCCATTTCAATGGCAGCATTGAAATGGAAAATGCTGTTGGGAGAAAATGATATAAATTGATTTCTGAAAATCCTGGTGCCTAATGCTTGGAAAGGGTATAAACAAACAAAAACAAGCATGGTTCCGATGGACACGTGTTGTCCATTACCAAAGTAAGCATTGCTTCCGCTTTCTGCCATCAGCTCCAGAATTAATTTCCAGGGGGTTGAAACCAGTAATCAAGATGAACCAACTCAAAGCAGACAGACCCACTTGCTAATCACATCTTTTTCTAGCAGTTTTCTGCATTTGCATTACATTTAAATTTAGATCAGCTTTTCACAGTCAGTCACCTTCCATGATGTGTTATTTCTATGCTGTCCATAATTCTCGTGACAGCCAATCCGATGGATTAATTTGCCAGGGATAGTGCACATTGGAGCCAGTTGTATGGACAGTAATAGAAAAATGTACTTAATCGACACTTTAGAAGTTCCAGATCAGGGGTGTCAAACTGGTGGCCTGCGGGCCAGATGCGTCACATACAGACCATGCCCACCCTGGCCCCATAAAGGCAAAATATCATAATACATCATGATACATCACATGACATGATCAAGTTTGACACCCATGCTCTAGTTTAGATGGACCTTGTACCCCAGACTTTTCCTAGTATACATACATGGAAGGTGACAGCCTGTAACTGATCTATAGTAAGTAGTCACTGTATAAAGTCCACTGGAACCTCTTGGTAACCTCTCTAAGCGCTTCATGTGGCTGCCTGTTCCAGTGGCTGATAGGTCAGGAAATTCCTTCTGATGCTAACCTGAACCTGCCTACTTTAGTTATTCCTTTGGAAAGATGAAAAGTGTTTTATCACTTTCAATGATTTCTTCTGTGGCCTCAGCGTAATCAGATCCTTTCAGTGTGTGCCACATAGTCAACAACTGCTGAGCTCAACTTGAGAGAGGAAGAAGAGAAGAGACCAATGTGGTGAATGGTGGTGGCGAATCTTCAATAAAGAGTCCTTTAAACTTTAGGGAATTGATTTGGGCTGATAATAATTATCCCAATGACTATCGGCACACTTGGTGCTGTATCAAAAAGTCCTAGAAAATCTGCATATTGACAAAATGTCCTCTTGTCAATTACAAAAGGCCACACTGCTTAGATCCACAATATTTTCTGCACAGTACATTTCACACAACTATACTCATATAAAGCCAGGCAGAAGAATTCCATAATAACTGATAAACATTGATGTGTGCTTTTAAATCTCAAGTGAATCATTGAATCAATTGGAATGGAGGAAAAGAAAATCAATCTTTTGTTATCTGGCTATTGAATACAGAAGGCAATTTAGTTCTTGTTAAGCATTTGCAGTAGTTGGAAAACAAAGATCTATTGTTTAAAGGTCTGCATGCTGCATTAATAGAGCAGACTGTTTGAATTCTTTGGAGCACTGTTCCCTCCCAATTAAAAAATTCATTCAAAACCTTCATTAAAATGACCAAATTTTACAAGACACAAAATAGAAAAAACAAAACAGACAAAGTAATCTTCTGTATTCCTGTGGTCAGAAAGTTTCATTATTTCTTTGTCTCCTCCTCACATCACTTTTAATCTGTTTATTAAAACTCTTTTAATAATAGTTGGGTTTCTCCAAACTATACATTAGTGGAATGGAATTTTGAATGACATAGAAAGTAAAATAAATGTACAATTTAAAAAAAAAATATGGATGGGTGGGATCGGGAAGGGAAACTTAAGAAAACACTGATATTTAGAATATTGTTGAACTGTGAAAGTGTGAACATTGTGAAAAAGATTATGCGGGACTCTGTTTCTCTTCTCAGCCTAACCGAAGGCTGTAAAGAAATTATGCAAGTGGGGTCAGGACTCAGCCCTTCTGTCTTCTCTCTCTTCTTCGAAAACTTAACAGTACAGGATCAAATTTGGCATGGGAAGAGAAGCTAACAAAAGGAAAATCAAACTCAGAAATGGGCTGGATGAAACTGGAGGTTGTAGAAGAAAAAATATTTAAAAATATTTGAGTTTTCCATTCTAGACTCAATATATCTAGCTGTACTATACATGTTAGTGCCCATCCATATGCACACACACATACATGGAAATTCCCTGTGTTGCACACCACCTTACCCATCTACTGGTGCTTCCTATGACCGTGGCTTGCAAAGATTTGGAAAGAAATCCAGAAGCTGTGCTCTGCAGAATTTCCCTGTTTGTGAAGACTGTGAAAAATCACCCTGTGGAGAAAACCTCCGGCCCACCGGACTTTTACCACCCCTCAATCTACTTCTATGTCATTTTTAGCTTTGCTACATTCTTCATTGAGGTCCATAGACATATTATTTCTTGGTTTAGATTTGCATGGCCACCTCCCTTTCCACAGTCCCGGTTGGTGAACAAAATTTAAAACAGAAATGATAATATAAAAGACTATGAAATCATACAGCAGCCAAGGGTAAAAACCACAGAACGACATCAGCCAGCCGGGCTTCACTAATTTCCTTCTGGGCAAACAAGTTTCCAGCACTTTCTGGAAGGTCAAGAGGGCTGGAGCCAATCCAACCTCAGGTGGCAAGGTCATTTGCCAAAGGATACTCACCACAATGAAGAAGGCACCCTTCCTGGATCCCATAGGATGGCCCTCTTTAATTGATAAGCTCCTCCTCCTACATCTAATGTGGAGGGCATAGATTTATCAGTGTATGGGAGACATGGGTGGTCTCAAGAGGTTTTTTAAAAAGGCAAGAAGTGGCTACAACTATGCAGTCAAAATCCTGATCCTATTGTGTTCGGCACAATGTATAGAAGATGGGGGAAGGGATAGGCTTTGATTGCATCTTGTGGACACCATCTTGACTTTTTTGAGCCACTCCCTGCAGACCTGCCTGGTATGGGGAAACTGAAATAATGAAGTAACTCTTACCTTTGGTTGACCTGACTGGGATTGTAACAAATAAGATTGGTGTCAGCTCTGGGCATATTATATAACCTGGAGCCGCCATTCAAGAAGAGGGGCCGCGTTGGGGTTTTCCGAACTTTTGCTGTGTGGAAAACAACTGAGCATCGGTATTGCAGCAGAGCAAGGACTGTAGCCATCGAAAACAGATCCAGAAACCCTAAACCCAACAGCTACGGGAAGTGTTGGTTACATTGCAGTTGATCCAGCTCAACCACACAGCTGCTGAGCGCATCCGTGCTGCCTTGCTTCTTCCAGATGATCACAAGGCAACAAACGAAGAAACTATGATTAGTTGAGCTCCAGAGTGGGGTGGGGAAGGGTGGGGCAGGGTGGGGGCATGCACACGTGTGATGGGTGTGCGGGGTATGGGCATGGTAAACAGCATTTAACTGGTGGAGGAAGAACAGGAAGGCAATGCTAACTTCACTTTACTACAATGGTAATTGTCAGTTTGTGTTGGAGGTTATGGCAGAATAAATCCTGATTCTCATCAATCAAAGCTGAGTCTGTCTCGGTTTCGGCTGGAACCTAATGGAACCTGACAATTGGGAAGCTAATTCTTACCCTGTAGAAAACTCTTCCTTTTAGGAGATAATCTTTGATTGGAAATAGGTGATAATCTTCTGGCTTCACACATTTCTTCAAAGGATCAGTTTGTCATCATAGGCATACATAGTCTCTTGTTTCCTTGCTAGTCATCTGTGTCTATGTTTTGCATTTTAAACAATTGGTGTGTTAAACCAGATTGGATTTTTTGGGGAGGGCTTGGTCACAGTAATTACAATCTACTTTTGACTTAGAAGCCATTCTGGCACCAGGATTGAGCTAAATGATGAGGTTTGGGGCAGAATAAGAGGTACCACCTGGGAAGCAATGGTAGACAATGAGTAGAGGAGTAGGAAAACATTTTCATTGCTATGGATAGTGCCAGTAAATATGACAGATTTATCCAATATCTACTTTCTAATGCAAGACTAAGTCATCACAAAAGTGCCGAGAAGAATAATCTGTCCATTGATACCACTTCCATCTACTATATTCTCTACACCACCTCTTCTTGACCATGCTTTCCTGTACATGATATACATGCCAGTGTAGCCATAGTAGACTCTGACCTTTTCATTTTGGGAAAACGCTCTGCACCTTTGGAAGGTTCCCATCCTATGGCCTTGAAGTATCAGGAACTTCTCAGGCTGCAAACGGCTCACATAAATTCTTCACCTTCCTCCCAGCTGCCAATACTTTCTAAGCGTTCTCCTGCCCCCTCCCTTCATTTCTGTTGTCAAGTTGCAAGTAGAGGTGCGTTATAAGTCAGCCTTGATAGCCGTTTTCTAGGATCTTTTCACCACTGATTGTGCATGTTCAATTCAAACACAGATACCACATAGAAGTTCGGCAATCTGCCAAAATTTCTACTTTTTATAAAAAAACAATTCTGGCATATGATCTAAAGATAAATTGTAGTTACAGTATGTACCATGACTAAGGAACACACTGGACTGACTGTCTTCTTTGGAAAAAAGAAAATGTCAACAGTATTTATATTTATCCTGATAATAAAGTGTTCAGTGAGAGATTGCACAGCTTCACCACAAATTAGGATTCACCACAAATAGGCCATAAATTAATATAACTTTCTCAAGAGAAATCATTTCCCAAGGCAAAAATTTAAATCTGATGTTTTTTCTTTTATTGGATCAGTATGAATGACATTATTAAATCAAATAATTCTTTTAATAAACCCATCTTTGTTGGACTTTTAGAGACAACCTTTATACATCTGCTACATACAAATATTTTCAGCTTGTATAAATTACAGTATTTCTTTAGCTAATTCCATTCTCTTTTGTTAATTTCTTCATGCAAAATGTATAGGAGCATGTATTCTGACTTTAAATAAACAAACTCTAAAATCTTAAAAGATACATCTAAATGTATCCAAATTTAGGTAACTGGCAAAGTATTTATGTAATACAAGATTATTCAGCATTATGTAAAGAATCTTGCATAAAAAATCAACACTACAATATGTTCATGAAATATCCCAACACTATTTAGCTTATGTGTTCTAACTTCTTCCTTTATGATTTTTAATTAGCTTAATTTTATTCACATTCAACCCTAGTGCAAAAGTGTAAAATGCAGGTGAGAGACAGGCTGACAGAGTGAATTTTTCAACAAACAGCAAACTAGGTGAAAATTATTGCACTCAATCAGTAACACAGTTCCAGAGAATAAAGATCTTGTCAAATGCTATTTGAAATCAGAGCTTTTGTAACACAGCTGTCCTTAGATCAATAGTAAATATTATATTTTGGGTCATTGAATAATCATTAACTACATGTGGGGTTTTTTAGTAGTGATGGAGTAATTTATTTCTTCATTCTATTAATGTATAGAAGTCTTGCAATCAAGACCAAATCTATAGAATTGCCTTAATTTATAACAAAATCTGAATATAGAATTTCAGTTATCTTTAGAATATAAAATTTAGGCCATGAAAGCTATTGTAAAGCTGCTCTTAAATACCAGGTCAGATCCCTATAAAATTTTAAAGTACTGATTTATGACTTGACCATGAATGAAAAAATTGACTTGGGAAGTGCCTCAGAACTCCAGATAGATGAGCTGGTTGGAATGGATTTGACTGAGCTCAACTGACTTGGTTTCTTGATTGTGGGGACAAAGTTTAAAGACCTTTTTGTGGTCTGCAGGAATACTTTCCCATTTATGAGAAAACTTCAAGTGTGGGTTTTTACTAGTTGTTGAATCAACAGAATAGAGATAGCCTGAAGTGATGGGTGCATTACTTGGAATGCTGACAGATAGTACTAGTATACTGTTATAGCCGAAAACCCGGTCCGATTCGGTTAAATAAAACTCAAGAAACGGGGTCCGTTTGGATGACCGCGAGGGGTCCTGTTTATTTTAAGGCGCGAGTAAAACTCACGATGCTGGATGTCAATCAAGAAGAAGAGGGAGTCTGCAGGGAAGCCGCGGCTTTTATATTTTACATTTTATATATTATATTTGAAGCCGCGGCTTCAAATTTTTCCGCTTCTCATTGGCTGGTGAGCCAGCCAATGGGAATCGCTGCTCCGACAGCCAATCAGCTGTCGGTCGTCTTCCTGCGCATGCGCAATATACAACATATACCACTACCTTATTCCTCTATGATTAAGTTATAAGAGTAATATCCAATGTGATGTAACTCTGTAATTCTAAGAAGCTAATTTTGGGAGACAATATTGATTATGCTGACACATAGTCCTAGTAGGGCCTGCTTGGAATTTCATAGCCTCTGTGACATACATGGATCTCTGTCAAATTATAATCAGGCCAATGAATAGTCAAACCTAATTGGGATGGATAGTTAGGGATATCAAGTAGTTAGTGTGAACTCATTGTCCTGATCAATTCTCAAGCTTGCTCCAACACTGAATGTTTTTAAGAAAAGATTGTCTGAAATGGTATAGGGCAGTGGTTTACTTACTAAGGGCCGAAAAGTACGCGCTTTATGCGTGCCATCTGCACTTGCATGCGGCTCCTCCATATGTGTTGTATGTGCAACTGCACCAACTGCACATGCATGCAGCTTTTGCATGTGCAATGAATGCATGCTGCACACAGGCACTCACACACACATGACCAATCGCGTGTGCATGCGCAGGAGAGCTCCGAAGACCAGCTGGATTTCCTGCTGCAATTGCATGCATGCACAGCAGAGGCCTGAAGACCAGCTGGGTCTCTGAAATCGCACATACATGCTGCGCAATCGCATGTGCATGCTCAGCTGGAGGTAAGTTGATTGACAGCTTGTGTGCCCAGCAAGATTGCTCTGCATGCCATCTGTGGCACCCGTGCCATAGGTTCACCATCACGGGTATAGGATTTCCTGATTGAACAGGGGGTTGGACTAGAATAGGGGTGTCAAACTCGATTTCATTGGGTGCTGCATCAGGCTGCATCGATTTCATTGAGGGTTGCATAAGGCTTGAGGGCGTGATTTCATTGAGGGCTGCATCAGACCTTGGGGGGCTGGGGTGGATGTGGCTGGGGTGGGCATGTCAAGCTTGATGTCACTTGTGTTGGGGCACCTGTAGTGGCCTGAGCCTCTGGTGCATCTGCCAGTGACAACAGGCTTCCGAGCTCCATCATTTTTGGCTGCAACGGCCTCCTGCAACCCTCTGCCAGTGAAAACAGGGCTCAGGAGGGCCGCAGCCAAAAACGGAGGTTGGGAGCCTGTTGTTGCTGGCAGAGGCACTACAACACCTTTGCTGTTTCCAGGGTGGCCCTATGGGCCAGTTCTAAGCACCCCATGGGCTGGATCTGGGCTCCAGGCCTTGAGTTTGACACCCCTGGACTAGATCTCCAAGTTCACTCCGTTATTCTCTTATTCTGTCATAATGGCAATTCTATTCTGCAGGGATGAAGGACTTTGCTGCCAGAAATTTATGGAAGCTGGTGAATTTTTGAGGGTAATGGGATATTTTACAGAAGTCAGAGTCAGTGATTGCAGTAATCCCTTTTGTGGACATGGAGGGTGGTTCTTTGACAATATTCCCTGTCTTTAGCACTATGATACCAGGGTTTCCCAATGATTTTTCTGGGGGTATTCCAGATGATGAAAAAATCTAGAGTGCAAATGGGATTAGACCAGGGGTGGGCAAACTTTTTGACTTGCGGGCCACAATGGTTTCTAAAATTTGACAGAGGGGCCAGGCCAGAA
>JAEANM010022143.1:0-11675 GCA_017656035.1 Myanophis thanlyinensis
AGGCAAGAGGTGCTGTCTCAGGAATTATGGGAGTTGAAGTCCATGAGTCATGAAAGAGCCAAGGTTCCCTACCCCTGCTGTAGGTCTTCCCTCTGCTTAGAAAGCCTATGTTCATAGTCCTCAGTGAGATACTTCTGCTGAGCCTCCTTCTCAGTCAGATCCAATAGCTGCTTCTTATTGGGGCCCTGAGGAGCCTGGGTGAAGAGGTGGGGAGTGTTGGGAGGGGAGGGGTGAGGAGAGAAGAGAAGAGATGGCCAGTGAAGTGCCCCTCCACATGCCCCTTACATTGAGTTGGCCACGGCCACCCAAGTCACAAGACCACCTAAGTATGCCCACCCAGGTGCTCATTAGGCAGATCATATTAGTGGTCCATGGGATTTAAAATTATGAATTTAGTGGTCCCTGAAATCCATTACAGACCTACAGACCTTCCGGCACGCACTGAAGACCTTTCTGTTTCAACAAGCCGGTCTGGCCTAGTACCATCGGTTGGGGATTTTAAATTGGTTCTTAATTTTTGCATGCATTTTAAACTGTTCTAAATTTAAAATTTTAAATCTTAATTCAGTTGCCCTTAATTTAATTTAATTTTAATCGGTTTTTAAAATTGTTTATCTGTGTGTTTTACTGGCTGTATACCACCCTGAGTCCTTCGGGAGAGGGGGCAGTATATAAATTTTTGAAAAAATAAATAAATAAAAGGTTGGGGACCCTTGTTCTAGTCCAACCCCCTGCTGAAGCAGGAGACCATATACCATTTTGGAGAAATGTCTGCCCAATCTCTTCCTGAAAACCTCCAGTGCTGGAGAACCCGCAATTCCAGGAGGCAAGTTGTTCCACTGACCAATTTGTTGGCAACTTTAAGACTTGTGGACTTCAGTTCCCAGAATTTCCTAGTACGGCTGGTTGAGGAACTCTGAAAGTAGAAGTCTACGAGTTTTAAAGTTGCCAAGTTGGCAGAGCCCTGCACTAAACTACTGTCTGATTTCAGATGATTGGAAACTTTGTTTAAGCTTCAGGTCTCAATGAAAACCACTGTAGGGTGTAGCCAAGTTAACAGCTTTTCAATCAACCTCTGGATATTTTCTAGATTTCCAAGCAGAGGGCAATAACCTCTGACCTAAAGCAATATCTTTTTTAAAAAATGACATTTGTCCAACATAGATTGGATAGTTTATAGTTCATGTTAACAAATATACACTTAAAGATTTAAATCAGTGGTGAAATTCAATTTTTTTTTTTACTACCGGTTCTGTGGGCGTGGCCCCAGGATTAAACATCACCAAGCACAGAATTAAACTTCACCAAAGTTACAATGTAATAAGGGGAGAGGCAGATTCTGTGAGCAAGACAATAAAGATTAGGCTAGAAAAACCTGCCTTATTTACAGTATTAACCTTGTAAAATTAATCTTTACAGGATTAACCCTGCAAAGTAGGAAAAAAAACAAGGAGATTTCTCCTAACAACCGGTTCTCCGAACTGCTTATAATTGTTATCACCAGTTCTATAAAAGCGATGCTAACCTGCTGAATTTCACCTGATTTAAATAAAGTATTTTCTGTTTGTGGGAGATGAATACCAATATTGTGGTATCTTCCAAACAATGCAGCTTCTATTGTGCTCCCCATGTGGCCTTAAAGCTATCCATTCTATTAAGTGCTGCCTAGTTTGCTGAAAGTGTTTACATTCTTAATTTAAGAAAATCCTTTGCCATCTGTGTTTATAGTTTGTGTTCATGGAAACCATTTACAAAAAGTTTGTTAAATACTGTACTTAATGATGCAAAGCTGATAGAAGTTTAAGGTGTGACATAGCTTGAGACTAATCACTCAACAGCTTTTGAGAATCAAATGGAGTAAAGCAGTGGAGCAATTCAACTGGCTTCACTACTGGTTCAGTGTGTGCGCACTCCAAAAATGAAGATTTTCCATCCTGGAAGCTTCCCAGGTGATTGGGAAGGCTGTGGTGGGCTGAAAAACAGCTGTTTCAAGCATTTTAGGTAAGTAAAACTGAAAAAAAAAATGACGGTGATATAGGCTAGAAAAGGTCAGGGCCAAACTTGAACATTGCTACCGGCTCGGCAGAACCGGTGTGACCAGGCTGAATTTCATCACTGGAATGAAGTGATTTTCCTGTTTCCGTGGTTACACTTCCGATTTTTCAAACAAAGGCCATCAGCATATGGGTCTCAATAGAATGTTTTGCATTGTCTCATAAATAGAATGAGTCTGTTAAAATACTGGTCCTTTGCTCTTAGAAATGTTGAATACTCCTGAGCGTGGCTCTGCAACCTTTGCTCCATAGAGAGGAAAGGCCTAGAACACACTTATTCCAGATTTGATTGTCAGCATCTCAAGGGCACCTGCTGCGTGTATGTCAACACCAAATTGCAGTGTCCCGACCATCAGCAAAGCATTAGATCTCTGCCTTGGCCTGTAATGTCTCTACCTACATACTGATTTATCTTGGAGGACTTGTCAGGCCAAAGTGTTCCAAGAGCATCAGACTTCACTCTGTCCGAAATAACAGTATACTAATACTACTAATAATGAGTTTAGTCCTCAATAGCTAGACACGCTTCTCAAAAACACACAATCTTTTCAAGAATTTATCAATTTTTATTTTTTTAAAAAATATGAAGATTAATTGTCAACAGTAGTTGTGACTTCTGTGTAACATGTACCTCTTGTTGTTCCTGTTGTTATCTAGATCAGGACAAGTCAATGCAGCTGACTCAGGCTATTGACAAAATATTTGGAATACTGCAATCAAGCATGAGTCATTTGGTTGCTGCTGGCAAAAAATGCATTAGGGCTATGGTTTGAAAACAGAGTTGAGGACATGCCTCAGACCTTAGATGAGGGCAGAAGGAATGCCAGAAGGGATTGTTTATCCCTTCAGTAGTAACTTCTAGTTATAGTAAAGGGTTAAAAAGTTCAAGCACTGGACAGGCCTGTAAATCAAGTATTTCCTTTAGAGTAGCCATCTTGTGTTCTGCTAGTCAGCTTTCAAGGATGGGTTTTATAATTGGTAAGTATAATAAAGTTTGCAGATGTTTCTGAACGTTACAATGAAAATAATTTTGTGTGTGTGTGTGTGTATCCATCTCCATCCAAAAATGCATTTGAAATGAAGTTCTAATGGCCATAAATTTAGCTCTGACTCAGCTCTGAACTTGAGGGAGGACCTCTCCTTCCCATCACTCATCTCACTGACTGGCACCTCTGTTTCCATGATTTGCTCATGAAGAGCAACAATCTAGAGGACAGATGAGTTAATTTCACATTTCCTCCTTAAATCCATAGGAAAAGCAAATAAGAGTAACTGAGGATGAAAGAAGCTGTGACACTGTCTCCTTTGAAGATGGTTAAACCGGCATTTTTCCCCACTGGAGGTCAGAACCAAGCAACCCCATTTTCTCCAGGCTTCAATGAAAACTTGAAAAGAACTAACGCTTTCAGTAGTTTACTGATTAATGTTAATGCAATTCTTATAGCAGCTACATTTTTTATCCAGCGTCATAATGAAGCCTGGAAAAAAGTCAGGCTTCTTTAAAGAATATAAATGCCTTAAAATGATTCAGAAGAAGCCCATTGTACCCCAAACAGCATAACACCTTTTCACTAAGGTATACATTAAACTGGGTATGTTGTTTTTCCAATTTCTGTATGCCATATGTGTGGGGAAAAGTGCAGCTGTTTCAATAAATGAGATCATTAAGCAATGACTTGTTTCAAGCTCTCAAGTGGAAGAACTGTTTTGAGAAACAGAAGAGAGCTGGTGTACTTGCTTGGGGTGGGCAAACATATCTTTCAAATAAATTTGATGGCTGCAGAGTTTCTAACAATCATCTGTATAAATTGAACAAAATTTGGCACACTTAACTGTAATTGCCAAAAATTAGCAGAAAAATGAATCCAAACACCTAAAGTTTTAGATGTTGTGGCAAGTGTTTTACTCTCAGATTTTGGAATACCCTTCAGTGGATTTACAATTCAAGCTTCTCTTTGATTTGTTGGTGTATTTATACCTAACCGAAAGTTGACAGGGCTTGAGAGCATGCAGGATTCCTGGCTTAAACTTCTTGCCTTCATGGAAGGAATAGGTCACCTGGGGTTCTTTCATCTGCTTTTTTTCCCCATTTCCTGACACCCAGCTGAGTTTCAAATAAACCCACCCTTGGTTTTCTCCTATTTTAAACAGGTTTTTGTGAGCCACAGTTTGTTACCTCATTTCCTGTTTTCCAACACTAGCAATAGGTGTTTGTCACAAAAGGAGATTGTTGTTATAAGTAGCCTATCTGATGAAAATTGTGTTAAATCATACCTTTTTTTTTTAAAAAAACAGCAACCCTTCTTCACCAAATTTCTTTAGATGAAAAGCCTCAAAATGATGAATGTTCCTCAAATGTATCTAACATGTTATTTTACTTTTATCTACTGTACTGTGATAGATTTATGGTATTTCAGGCAAGACCAAACCACACAATTCATAAATACTGTACGTACCAAACTGAAGGTTTTGTTGTGTTCCAATTTACCTTTCTATCTAATAGGATCTCAAGATACCAGATGGTAAATACGTGTTCACCCTAAATGAGGTGAATGGAAGGTGGAAGCCAACATCTTATACATACAGTATTTAGTTTAGACTGCATTTTCATCTATTCCAGGAACTTTGGGAAAGATGCCTGTGAAGCTCTTTGCAGAGCATTTGTTTGCATCTAAATAAATTCAGCCCAGTTCCCTAATGGGTCTCCATAATTCCAGATAAGCTTTCTAGAAGAATGTGCTTGATTAAGATGCCAGGTTCATAAACTGAAATCCAAGCATGTATAATATGGAATGCCTGGATTAGCGGATGAATCATAATTGGTTCACTAAATTCACTAGCACCTACTTTCTGATTAACTTGCCTTCTGCTTTTTGAGCATTAAAAGTATAACAAGATTATTTTTTGCAAGGACAGCTGCAATCTGAATAAAACAGATAAGAAAACTAAGTAATGTTGCAGTAGACCAAAATGTTTATGGGAGAGGAGTAATCAATGGTATGGTTGGAAATAGCATCTAGAAGTAAAGATTGAAAGAAAAATAATAAAGAGAACATTATATCTTGGAAGAGTTATATTATTCCTATTCATCTAATGGCATTTTCTAGGCATATTAAAAGCATTTTATTCCACAATTCCATAATCTGTGATTTACTACAATCTTCTTACAAGTGGTTTCATGCTTCAAAGAAAAGAATCAGCAGATTGTGATTCCATGCAACAAATAAAAGCACTAAGGAACACCATTATGGACTTTTTGCTGAAAAAAGCCCTTTAATTTATGGCTTCAATGATTAGAAAGAGTAGTTTATAAAAATTATGATGCACCCTTAGAGAGAGAGAGAGAGTAAAATATAAATGTACTTATAACTAATGTCAGAAAATTGCAAGCCTTTTCTTTTTCTATTTTTTCATATTTATTTAATATTCTTTATTTTTTTTCTTTTCTAATATTGTTAATATTGTTTTTATCTTGTTAAAAAATTTTCAATAAAAACTATGGAGAGAGAGAGAGAGAGAAATTTACATGACATCATAAACCAGGTCTTCTTTTGATAAAGTTAGTAAGGATCTCCACTTAGCCAAGAAAAAATGCCCCACTTTGAATTCACAAGATACTTTCAAGGCTCGTGTAAAATACTTATTGTAGACAAATGTCAATTTTGTTAAAGCGGTGGCTTAAAATATTTTATGGATCCCTTGGCTCTACAGAGCAGCTGCTACATACCTAGCATCTTGCCATCGGTACCGCTCATATATCTTCTAGCCTTCTAGAATTCTCCAGTAATGTTATGTTCACAATTTATACCCCATAAGGCCAGCCATGTCAACTGCACAGTCTCTGAGAATTATGGTCTACTCCAAACAATGGTCAGAAGTACTTAGTCAAGGAATACTAGCAGATTGAATAGATAGAAACAGTGCACACTTATTTTAGTGTTTCCTGACTCTTATTTTTGTCCTTATGGTCCAGAGGGCTACCTCTAGGAATGGAGCTGAGCTTTTTCCTCTTTGGCCATTTAGACTTTGTCCTAATTCTGGAGTCTGCCAGTAATGCTAATATTTGTCAAGGCTGCTATGCCTGTGAAGCCTTATAATTATTACTAGCTGCTTGCTAGTAAAAAGCTACTTGAAGGAATAAGACACACAACTGCTTGATTGAGGAAGAAACTGTTTTGCTTTCCATAAACAAGACAGTGCTTGGAAAGTGAAAACTCTCGTTTGTGGGACCCAGCAGGTGCCAAGTTATAAGGTTGCTTTCACCTGCCAACAAGTTTTTTCCAGGGTTGTTATTCCACAAACAGCTTTTTGTTTGTTTCACCTGGAGACAGCCCAACCAAGTTATCCAAAATAAGATCGTGCTGACACATCAATGAGAATTTGAAGTAAAGATGGCTGTTGGTTCTGTATTCTTTGTTCGTGTTCAATTATGGGATGTGAGATTCTGTGGACCAAAAACTGACATTTATTATATTTTCTAAATATTAATGTTATTGCTCATGTTACATCATATAGCACATAAAATAAGATGTAAAGCAATAGACAAGATTGCTTATACTGACAGCTAATATGAAAAGAAGAGTAGATCTCATGCCAGATCTCATATTGGACAAAGAATAAATAAAAATAAATATTAGTCTGGAAATCAGATAAATGACAAAAATATTTGGGTACATACCAAATGGGGTATATTGGATTATACATACATATATAAGTTTGACTCTAATTATGATTGACCCTAATTAAAGTTAATATCAAATACACTGTAGATATTCTCTAACTATTTGTGCATATCAAATAGTCCATGAATATTCAATAATCTTTCTGAATATTGGATTTCCAGTTGCATGAAGAAATTGGGATTTTTTAATGGAAACATGAATTATGTTAAAAGATCCAAATCCTATACCAGTATTTATACAGTGAAAAAAACCAAAGTACCACAAATGTGTAAAGGGTTAAATTCTCCACAACCTACCAGTTAGAGTCATACAAAATAAGAAGGAGTGGTAGAAGTAGTTCCCCAAATTAGGCCAATTGCCTAATCAATGGTAGAATTAAAATAAATGCAGACATTATAAATGAAATTACTGGGAGTTGTTGCAGATATCAAATTATGTCTGACATTTTATCATAATGAAACAGTGGTCATCAATTCTAACTCCAGGACTTTAATTCACACACATTTTTCATTTTATATTCAAAACATTTGGGAAGGAGCTAGTGATATTCACTCTTGTTATAGATGAAGATGAATCTTTTTCAGAATTAAATTTTTTTTTTTACACATTGACAATGCTCTGTTAGCTGTGCCTCCACTATTGCATTCTATATTCCTCTCCATTCAGGGTGTCTTTTCTTAATTCAAGGTTGATTGAAAAAATTGCTGTTCCTCTAGGTAGGCTTTAAAAGGCAACCATTTAGTGAATTGGAATCCAAGGTTAGCAAGCAATGTGTAGATACTTAGACTGGCCTACATTTTTATGTGCATCTAATCTAAATACGTAGTATTTAAAACAAAAAGATATCATTTTTTTTCTTGTAAAACAGTCTTAATGTGGAAACCATTTCAATGGCATGTAAATGAACTGAAACATTGGCATCACCTCAGAAAAATTATACTGGGAGAAGAAACTGGTTGCAATTCTGAAATAACATCAGAAAAGACCTTTTCTGATGCTATTTCAGAATTGCAACCAGTTTCTTCTCCCAGTATAATTTTTCTGAGGGGATGCCAATATGCAATAGCACACCTGATACGACTTCTCCCAACAGACTACCAGAACTTTCAGCAATGTTTCAAATGTGATATACAAATATTCAATATTTAAAATAAAGATCTCCATTAAAAATAGATTTTAAAAGCAGCTTTTCTGACATTCAGCTTGATGAAGTGAATACTAAATAAACTGAATTTAAATACTGAATAAGTAGGGCTTATTTTACATTTGCTTTCTTCTAGAAGGTGATACAATATATGGAAACAAAAGTAGAGCAGTCCACTTCATGAAGCCGCAGATCATAAGGCTGAATTGTTCCCCACCTTCATCCCTCATTTCCTCTTTCACAGTCATTTATCCAAAGATCTCAGACTAGCACAGTTCTAGTTGAGGGATTATAATATTCTTGGATAACTATAGTTATTTTCATCCAGCTGCATATTTTAGATAACTTTGGAACTCTGGAAATTGAAAAAGTGCAAAGGAACAAAAAGAATCTAGTGTGTACTTTCATATAATACTAAATGGGAATACTGTAAATATTTTTTTAAACAGATTAACAGAGTTGGAAGGGACCTTGTAGGTCATCTAATCCAACCCCCCACCCAAGCAGGAGACCCTACACCATTTCTGACAAATAGCAGTCCAGTCTCTTCTTGAATGTCTCAAGTGACGAAACTCCCACAACTTCCGAAGTCAAGCTGATTGGTTGATTGTTCTCACTGTCATTATTTCTCCTTATTTCCAGGTTGAATTTCTTCTTGTTCAATTTCCATCCATTATTCCTTGTTGGTTTACAGGTGCTTTGGAAAATAGCTTGACCCTTTCCTCTCTATGGCAGCCTCTAAAATACTAGAACACTGCTATCATGTCTCCCTGGGTTGTTCTCTTCACTAGACTAGCCATACCCAGTTCCTGTAATGGTTCATCATATGTTTTGGTCTCCAGTCCACTAATCATCCTGGTTGTTCTTCTCTGTACTTTTTCTAGAGCCTCAACATCTTTTTTTATAGTGCGGTGATCAAAACTGGATGCAGTACTCTAGGTGTGGTCTTTATAGAGTGGTATTAGTACCTCACTTGATCTTGATTTTGTATCCCTCTGTTAATGCAACTTAGGGTTGCATTGGCTTTTTCGGCTGCTGCTGCACACCGCTGGCTCATATTTAGCTGGACTCCAAGATCCCTCTCACAGTTACTTCTATTAAGCCTGGTTTCACCCAGTCTATATGTGTATGTTTGGTTTTTCTTGCCTAAGTATAGGACTTTACTTTTCTCTACACTGAATTTCATTTTGTTAGATAGGGCCCAGTCTTCTAGTCTGTCAGGAGCCATCTGGATCTTGAACCTATCTTCTAGGGTGTTGGCTATTCCTGCCAGCTTAGTATCATCTGAAAATTTGGTAAATTCCCCTTCTATTCCCTCATCTAAGTCATTTATGAAGATATTGAAGAGTACTGGGCCTAAGACGGAACCTTGTGGCACCCCACTGCTTACTTCCCTCCATGTAGACGTAGACCCATTAAGGGCTACTGGTTGTGTATGGTTTGTCAGCCAGAATGCTAGAACTTTGGTGGAACTTTTGTTGTGTGTTTTTAAATCATGGTTTGACAAAACTGTGTGTCCTTGTTTCTAAATTTTCCACAAAAATGATAAATTTTAATACTTCCAGGCTTTGCCAACAAAACTAACTAGTTCATATTAGTTTTCCATCTCTGTCATTTTTATTTATATCCAGAAGCAGAAATGAACATCTTCACATTCATAAATATATCTGGTGTGGGCCAGGTTTTAAACTAAATATTTTGTGCATTTCTTTTGAAATTGATTGCTCTTCAGTTTGGCTTCAATTTATGCTAATTGTATACATTTGACAGGATTCCTTTGTTACACTTGGTATTAGAAAGAGAATATTTATTTATTTATTTATTTATTTCCCCCTCCCTACATAAGAAATGTTTACCACAAGGCATTAAAGTAATATTTGTATTCACAGGAAAAACGCTTTCAATATTAATGATACACACTTTTATATATACATTTTTGCATTTGGTTAGTTTCTAACCAATGCATTTCAGTTACAGAGGGTTAAAATAGGTAAGAACTAATGAAACAACAATGTGAAAACAACAGCAATGTACCACAATTAGTAGGTTCACTCATTATCATCAACTCTATCCCTGTGTAAAAATGTAGGTTTTTAAAAATGCTCTCTGAAAGGTCAATAAGGTCAAGATTGTGTGACCTCTCAAAGAATGCTTTTCAAAAGATGGCGGGAAAGCAGGCCACCTGCGTCCCATGAGATGACATTGCTTTATGGATGGGATCTGGGACAGGCAGTCCTATCCAATCTTATATATTCACATATGTACTGACACTTTTTAAAGTAGTTGGGCATGTCATATCTTGGCACTCAAGATAAATTTTGTCTGCTGGAATGTAATTGGGTCACACTGATGGCTACAGCAACCTGACCTTAAAGTGCAGGGGAGAAGATATATGTGCCAATCATTTGCAGTATTAGAGTCTGGCCTTTACTGTCTGGGATAATTATTGACCAGGCTATTAATGGCATGAAAAAGGAACTGCCAGAAATGGTTTTCTAAATACCTGGCAAGTCATTCAGATCATTCCCCCAAAGATTTATTTTGATTTGATTAATCAGGCATGACTGGCCTATTTTAAGGTTGTACACTCATCAAAAGCTACTACAGCTTTAAGGCTGGAGACAATTTCTGAGCAGATGTGCAGTTCATCAGGGTTTGGTTTCTTTTCTTTTTAATCAGGCAGGGATTGATTTCAAGAGCTCAGACTATTTTGTAACCGGAGTCCTAGAGCAAATGATCCCTCCTAAACATTTTAAACTCTGACAGGAACATCTCATGATAATTTGAGCTATTGCCCGGTGCAGCACCCCCTTCCTTTCTTAATCCTGTTGAAAATTTTGTTGGCTTTGCTGTTGAGAAAGGAGACAAAACTGACACTCAGCTCTTTTAAAGACAGCAAGGCTGTTCATCAGCAATGGAGCTGCTAATCCACACCAGTCTCTTCTCTGTCCATTTCTCTGTGGAGCAGAGTGATGGCATCTGGACCAGATTTTCAGCATGACAAAGCAATCACTACAGATTTAACTAGCAGACCATCTACTCTCAACTGCTAGTTAAGATGATGCCACGTATTTGTCTTGGTCTCTTACCACTACACTGAAGCAAAAGGCTATATAATATGTTTCGCTGCCAGTCCAAATAACAAATCACTCTCCTTCCCAACACAAATGGACTAGATTGGTCAATGAATCTGTTGTGACTGTCCTGCATCCTTCACCTACTCAAGGGTAGCAGGCTTACAGTAGAGAGATGGGGCAAGTTGTTTGGAACCAATGATTTTGGAGGAAGAATGTGTGCTAGTGGTACAACATCCCCTATACCTGAAGAGAAAAGTTTCCAGTCAGTGTGTGCTACCTGTTCTAACATATGCTGGGGAAACTTGGTCACTAACCTCAAAATCTACGAGTGGCGCAAAGAGCCATGGAAAGATACATGTTCAGCATTACAAGACAAGACAAAAAGACCTGCACATGAATTAGAGAACAAACAAAAGTATACTACATCATCAAGAGAGTAAAAGAATTGAAATGGAAATAGGCTGGTCACATAGCAAGAAGAACTGATGGCAGGGGGACCAAGGCAGCTATATAATTGATCCCACTTGATAAAAAGCATTCATGAAAGAGATCTAAAACAAAATGGATTGATGACGTCAGCAAGTATTGATGACATCAGCCCAACTGGCAAAGAGAAGCTTAGGACCTTATTGGTTGGAAACATGCCTTCATCCTTTATGACAAATTTGTTTCAAAACCTATATATATCTGTTTCTTTTTTTGTGTGGAGGTACTTGGT
>JAEANM010022144.1:0-11674 GCA_017656035.1 Myanophis thanlyinensis
AATATGTATTATATAAATAAGATATATATAACATAAGAAATCTAGTAGAGTTAAAAATTTAAAGATCTACATCGAAATATGTTTTTATGTTTTAGATGTATGTATGTATGTTTTGTTTTTGTCTGTTTTATGTGTTTGAAAAAAAAATAAACAAATTTTAAAAATAAAAGAGAGAAAAAAGAGATCAAACAAGAAAAGACATTGATTACCTAGGAATCTTGGACAAAAGAAAAGCATTGATTCTACATAATTTTCCATGTGACAAATTTATGGGTTACCTGAAATTTCCTAGCTAAGTTTCTATTTTTCTGGAAGCCTACAAGTATATTCAAGGATTTTCGGAATAGTTACACTATATTGTAATTTCTCAAATAGCAAGTTCTCGTAAGTATGAAAGAGATGGCCTAAAAAAGGAGAAAAATATGCTTTCTTAACATTAAAAAAGAAGCCTGGACTGTCACGTTAAAAGTGCTAATATCATGTTTTAAAATGCTAATAAGGAAGCTTAAAATTCGAGGCAACACTTTAACTGTTAAATAGATATCATAAGAATTAACGATGAACTTCCTTAGTGAATCATAATTATAAAGTGTTTATATTAATATTGACCAATTGTTTATAAAATATAGAAAAAATTATTTGCGCAGATCAATGTATATTCTTACCTTAAAGACAATATGAGATCTGAATTTGATTTAATAGAATATTTACAATAACTTAATGAGAAACAAGCTGGGTTAGTATTCTTAGATGCAAAGTAAATAATTTGGTGATCGAAGGAAGATTAGTGGTTAAAAAAATTGAAAAATAAAGAAATAAATTTGAATTTAAAGTCCTGAAAGACATTGACTTTAGCAAAAAAAAATCATTAAGAAATTAAGTTGTTACATATGTTTCAGAAGACTCAAATTAACGGTGATCTAACTAAACCATGTGATATCTAGAGGGGGATAAGACAAGGTTAACTACTGCCCTCTTTGTTATTTATTTTGGCTCTTGAGGGGTTGAATTGTCATGGCCCAAGAAAAAGGAGAGCAAAATGGCGGTTCTCTTACATTAGTTGCCTAGCAACAGAGTAAAGATTCTAATCAGTGACAGTTGGCTGCAGCAAGATTCCAAGGAGTGACAGTTGATAGAAGAGTCTGGGTTCTCTCTCTTCTTTTTGTTGGAAATGGCATTTAATGTTCAAGTGTGATCCCTGTGTATGAATTTCACTCTTGAACCTTAGATGCTTGTACTGGATGACACTTCGATCTTAGACCAACTTTGATCTTGGACCAACTTTAGATGACACTTTTGCAAGCTTCTCTTTGAAAAACAGACTTACCAGACAAACTGGCTTTGTATGACATTTTTTTTGGTATATGGGATTCATTGTATAGTTTTGAAATAAACAATCACCAGCCAAAACTTCCAAGGAAAAAACAATGGTAATTTTATTTACTGATTGGAAAGAGTGCGTACCACTGCGCATAAGCATGTACATTGAACACACACTAAAACATCAATATGATCGCCTTATATTCTCTATTGCCATTACAAATTTACCTCCCACCTTTTCCTCATTGGCTTAGTACTATCCAAAGCATCTTAAATGAGTACATTATCTCTACCCTCTGATGATATCTCCCACTACTCTAATTCTATCAGCCCCTGCCCTTATTTACAAATTACCTTTTATGGTTCTAATTCCTAGGGTTGTCTCTAGAGTAACTATCATATCAGTAAATTCTGGTTAAGATCAGTCTCTAGCATAGCATAGGTGAGACATGTGAGGAGGGGTGGGTGTCCTTCTCCCAAGTAGTTGGGCTGCAAATTGGTGCAAAGGAAGCATACAAGCAAAATAAAAACTGCAATGAAAAATGTAATGTAATGAGCCTAAACACAATTTCATTACAATGTCCCCACTTTTATCATTAGATGCCCCTTGGTATTTAGATCTGGTCTCAGAAGGATAATGTAGCATTTGGGAAAGAAGATGCAGATCAGCAGACCAGCACTGGAAGCCAAGATGGAGAAGATCTGCACAACTACCATTGACTTTCCTTTCGTGCTCAGGTAGGTGGGCAGGAAGGAGACCCAGACACTGCAAAAGACCAGCATGCTGAAGGTGATCAACTTGGCTTCATTAAAAGCCCCGGGCAGATTCCTAGCCAGAAAAGCTACAGTGAAGCAAATGGCAGCTAGGAAACACATATAGCTGAGCACAAGATAAAACATAGTGACAGACCCTTCATTACACTGAAGAATGATCTCTCCAGGTTGGGAGTGAAGATCAGTATCAGGGAATGGTGGCGAAATTCCCAGCCACAAGGCACAAATTAAAATTTGGATACCAGAACCAGAAAGGATGATGGAGTTGGCCAAGCTCTTTCTCAACCATCTTCTCATTTTGTTCCCTGGTTTTGAGGCCAGGAATGCCAGCACCACTGTGATTGTTTTGGCCAACACAGAAGACACAGCTACTGAGAAGACAATGCTGAACACTGTTTGTCGGAGAAGACAGGAGGCTTTTCTTGGTTGTCCAATGAAGAACAAGGAGGATAAGAAGCAAAGCAGAAGAAAGACCAGAAGAATGTAGGAGAGGTCCCGGTTGTTGGCTTTGACAATGGGAGTTTCTAGGTATTTAATAAACGTTATTAAAACACAGCCTGTGGTTAGGAACAAGAGTACAGCAAAGGAGACCAAGATGATGCTCAGAGGTTCCTTATAGGACAGGAAAGTTATTTTTTTGGGAATACACTGGACTCGATTCTCAGTTGGATATTGATCATCTGGGCACTGGGTGCATTTTTCCATATCTGAGAAAACAGAAAGTAATATCTCTTTTACAGTGTCTCCTTTTGAATTTCAAGAAATACATTCTTTGTGTGACAACCGATATGACCAACCATGTCAAATACCTACATTAGAAATAGAAATGGGGGTTGGTAGGTTGATAATACTGTGATTGTGGGAACATCCCTCAAACTTTCCCTCATATTGCAATGGAACCCCCCTTCAGAAGGTTCCCTGGATTCCTGCATGAAGCACATCATCTCGAGGGCACTGCTGCCCAATGGCTAAACAATCTAAATATCCAGACAAAGTCTTAGCCACTCTAGTAACTGCTCATACATAAGTGGCCACATAAATTTGAGAAATAAATGAATGAACAAAATAATTTGATGTAAACCGAAAGATCAAACCCTGAAGTTATTCAAGAAGCGAAATGAGGCTGTTATCTCTCTCTGCAATGACTTTAACTTCTAAAAATGAAAATATGAATTAATCTCTCCTCCCACACTGATATCCTCTCAATGGCTTTTGTGAAGAGACCTCCATTTCTCCCAAAAGTGCTTTTTCAAAAGGCGACTGGACCTTTGTTTTTCCTTGAAGATATTTCACTTCCCATTCCAAGACTCTGAGGGCACAGATAAACCTCCAAGTGGCCTCAACAACTCTCAAAATGAGAGCTAACAACCAGGTGACTATAAGGAATATAAATCCTTCCATTCTCCACCATTCAGTCAGAATTCAGAAAGCTTCTTAGAGGAAAAACAAAGAAAGTCCAGTTGCCTTTTGAAAAAGCACCTTTGGGACAACTGTGACCTGGGTGACTGAGAACCTCCATAGACAGTCTTCTGTTTGTCCCAAAGGTGGTTTTTCAAGAGGCAGTCCTCTGTTTGGTTTTCTCTTGTCACTTGAACTCAACCTCTCTCCCTCCATGGTACTCATACACATGGTCCTCATACACAGAATACACATTTCACTGCATTTCGTACCTTGTATGACTGTGCACGTGGTGAATAAAATTTGATTTGATTCCTCCTAATTAGATTTTGCTGCTTATGTGGCCCTATGATCTTAATAAAGATTGTCTGATGGATTACTTGATTGAAATATCAGTTGAATGATTGATCAAGGTATCATTGGCCTATATAGTAGAGTTGGTTTAGGTGAGAAAAAGCAATTCACATGAAACCATTCCTTAACTTTCAAAGAATTCAGACAGGACAACATGGAAGGACACTTCCAAACTGACAAGTAGAAGACAGATTTTCTCTGGCAGAAGTCACCTTTCCCAATTCACCATGTCTTTCTCATTTTATCCTTATCGTTTAATATATTTTTTCCTTATTCAAGTTCAAGTTCAAGTTTTATTTGTCACATACATGACACATATATGACATGCAGTGAAATGCTTATGTGACTGCAAAATGGAGGAAAGCAAGAGGAATAGTCAGCAGGAAGGATAGGGATAAGGATAGGGATGGAAAGCAGTTAGAGGGAAGTGAACATAAGCAGTGAGAGAAGGAGAAGAAACAGAGATGAAATGCAATGTCTGCTGTTATGATCAGTGTACATCCAGCGCTGCCATCCCAGGTCTCTATGGCAGGTCTCGTCCCTCTCAGTCCTTGGCTGTTTTTGAGGCTATTACCTTTGCCTCAGCGTCTTCATAGCCTGCGCCTCAGCGATCCCTTGGATCCTCCATCTCAGCAGCTTCTCAAGGCCTCCTCCTCTTCCTCAAGGCCTCCTTTCTACCCTCCAGCCTGCCCTGGTCTCCCGAGCCTGTCATCCCAGCACCATCTTCTCTAGCTCTGTCCTTCATTCTCCTCACAGGCCACACCTCGGCTGGTTCAGATTGCTTAACAGTTGCTTAATGGTTGCTTAGGTGTTGCTTAAGGGTTGTTTAAAAGTTACTTAAATTGTGATTAAATTATAATTAAATTTGGTTAGAAAAAAACCTAAAACAAATAAAAAGAGGGTTGGAGCAATCACGATGGCTGCCTACCTCACCGGCGCCATCTTTGGAAGAAATTGGGCATAATGATATTAACAAACAAGTACAAAATGTTCAAGCTTAGATGTGTCTATTAATAGCACATTGATTAAAATGCTGTGCATGAATCCAGTAACCTCTCCTCTGATGTAACTCACCTTCCTGAATGGAGATGGTCCCTTCTGGACAAGGAATGCAGTCATAGCAGCAAACTGGCTCTCCTTCTCGAGTCCGCTTGAAAAATCCGGGCTGACAATTGTCCACACATCTGGACTGAGGCAGAGACTAAGCAGAAAGGCAGGAAAATACAGAAAATATGTCAGGTGTCACTATCCATGAAAAATTGAAATAGATGTGACCATTAAAAAGTAGTTGCTTGGTTTCACTTAGATAAGTATAATGTTTCTTAGTAATATGTAATGGTTTAGGAGATTTAATTACAGGAAGATTCTTCATTTAATTCCTTAGTTTTGCTTCTGGGATATCAGACTGCAGTAAAGCATTTTTTTATTAATAAACTCTGGAATGATGGAACTGAGAAAAGGTTTAAACATTAAGTGACAATCAGTGGGTTCCTGCTCATATTAACATGCATTCCTCCATTCTTCACTGCTACATGAAGAACTATAATTTAGTAATGCCAACTGGCATGGAAAGACAGACCCACATTTATTATTAGTTTAATTTTTAGTCTCCTTTATGTCCAGATGGAATGAAATTAGCTAACATTCAAGATAAGCAATAGTTTTGCAGGGATTTTCTGTTGAGGTGATCCTTCAACAGTCCTAGAAGAAGGACTGTTGAAGGATCTGAGTGGGATCAAAGAGAGGCATTATTATTCTTTTCAGGCTGGGTTCCTTAAAAACATCTCAGACTATGGACCTCCCCCTCCAGGGTTTTCTGTCTCCAACCAGGACAAGATGAATCCTAATTCCAAAGCTTATTTCTCACTGAGATGAGCAGGACCTCTGTGTAGTCTTGCTTCAATTTCATTGGATTCAATCCAGAGGTAAAATTCAACCAGTTCTAGCCTATCTGCTAGAACTGGTAGTAAATTTTCTAAGCAGTTCAGAGAACCAATTGTTAGAAGAAATCTCCTTCCCCCCAACTTCACACGGTTAATCCCTCCAGCCATACCCACCAAGCCATGCCCATAAGAAAAAATGAATTCCACCATTGATTCAATCCTATTCTGAACTCAGGCCCTGGTGAGCAGAATTGCTTTTATCTTTGCTGTTTGAAACTAAGAAACAAGCAGAATGCCACAATCCCCAGCATTTGATGGCCTCTCTCACCAGTTTTATTAAATAATCAAAATAAATCAAATCAAATTTTTATTCATCACATACAATCATACATGGTATGAAATGCAGCAAAATGTGTATGTGACCTCTTGCGACCATAGATAGATCATAGACCAAATATAAATTTCAGAAGGGCCACCAAATGGCCATGATATTTCTCATAAATAATAATTGAAAATCTCATTTTGGACATAGCTGAATTAATTAAACTGTGTTCTATATTGTAGCATCAGAGGGATACCATGGTTGATGGAACTAAACCCTCCCCCTCTAAGAAAATTATAAAAGTTTTGCTTCACATATTCAATTCTCAGTAAGGGTAAGCACCATTTAGTCTAAGCTTCACCTACTTGAAATGGGTCCTGAGGCTTTGTAAGAAAGAAAAAGTCACCAATATTTTTCCCACCTTGTTAAGCAACTTGAGCTGTGACAGAATATCTTGATGGATAATAAGTCTCTGTCTTTCAAAACTCCCAAATTGCTGTTTTCTCGGGTTCTCTTTGGAAAGAAACATCCAGCTTACAATGTCCAGATCTGCGGTTGTGACTCCATTTTCATCCAAGTAAAGTTTCAGCAGGGAAAGATTGCACAATTCATTGTTTTTCAGAAAAGGGTGAAACTAGAATGGAAACATCCAGGAATTTTAAAATTAGAAGCCATGGTTTCTTAATCCACGTGGTCTTTTCACATTTGCATCTGTGTTTTAGAGTTGTCTCATTTGCAAAAATTCTTAGTTAACAGAACAATTGTTACTAGTGTCTCCAAAGGTGAAACCCAAATGTACACAAATTTCTGAAATCCTATTTTAGGAGAATACATATTGAAAAAAAATATGATTGAAAAAATGTGACAATTAGAGGAAATTCCATTCCAGAGAAGGTAACAAATAAACTGGAAACAAACAAAGAGATTATTCGTAAACTCCTTGAAAACATCAAGGAGATTACCAGAAAGTATGGATTTCTCAAGAAGAAAATTGCCAGGTTAATCTTCTCACACATAGACCAGATGGGAAGCAAGATCACATGATCTAATCCCACTTCCACCAGATGGATTTGTAACAGGTCGACAAGCCATATTCAACAAGACATCTTTAATGGTACTACATCTTCATGGAGGAAAGTAAGCATTGGGGTACCACAAGGTTCCATCTTAGGTCCAGTACTCTTCAATATCTTCATAAATGACTTAGATTATGGACTAGAAGGGAACTTATCAACTTTGCAGATGACACTAAGCTAGCAGGAATAGCCAACACCCCAGAAGACAAGCTCAGGATGCAAAAAGATCCTGACAGACTTGAACAATGGGCTCTATCCAACAAAATGAAATTTAATGTGGAGAAAAGCAAGATTTAATTCTTAGGCAGGAAAGAAACAAAGGTATAAGGACAGATTAGGTGAAATCTGGCTCAAAAACAATAACTGTGAGAAGGACTTTGGAGTCCTAGTGGACAATCACTTAAATATGAGCCACTGTGTTGTATAAAGAGAGCCACAGAATCAAAATCACACAAAGTATTAGTACCGCTTTATAAAACCTTATTAAGAGCACACCTGGAATACTGCATCCAGTATTGGTAACCACATTACAAAAATGATGTTGAGAATTTGGAAAAAGTGCAAAGAAGAGCAATTAAGATGATTAAAGGAATGGTGACTAAAACACGTGAAGAATGGTTGCAAGATTTGGGCTTGGCTAGTCTAGAGAAAAGAAGGACGGGGGGAACATGATAGCAGTATTCCAGTATTTGACTATTTCCACAAAAAAAGAGGGAGGGTCATCTTATTTTCCAAAGCCCCACAGGGCAGGACAAGAAACAATGGATGGAAACTAATCAAGGAGAGAACCAAGTTGTAATTAAGGAAAAAACTTCCTAACAGGGAGGACAATTAATCAGTGTGACAGCTTTTCTTCAGAAGTTGTAGGTGGTTTATCACTGGTGGTTTTTAAGAAGACACTGGACAGTCACTTGTTTGAAATGGTATAGGGCAAGGGTGTCAAACTCAAGGCCCGGGGTCCCAGATCTGGCTAGCAGGATACTTAGAACTGGCCCATGGGGCCACCCTGGAAACAGCAAAGGACCAGCTAGTGGTGCTTCTGCCAGTGAAAATGGACCTTGAGAGGGCCGCATGCATCCTCCCAAGCTCCATTTTTGCTAGCAGAGGGTTGCAGGAGGCATCACAGCCAAAAATGGAACCTATGGAGCCTGTTTTCACTGTCAAAGCACTCAGGCCACCACAGGCATCCCTGACACGAGTGACATCAAGCTGACCATGCCCACCCTGGCCACGCTCACCTTGGCCTCCCGAGGTCAGACATAACCCTGATGTGGCCTTCAATGAAATCGAGTTTGACACCCCTAGTATAGGGTGAGCAGGAGGTTTGGACTAGAAGATCTCCCAGGTTTCTTCCAGCTTTATTCTGAAGATTACATTAACAAATCTGGCACATCTAAAGGAGCAAACTTGAAAAGTTACAGAGAATAATTTCTGAGATTGATCCCCTTCCCACTATCTAATTGTGGGCACCTTTCTTTTAATTTGGTAGCCTTTCTCTCCCCTGCCCCATTCCCCCAATATCATTCTGACTTACCATTATGTTTCCTAAATAAACTGTGGAAATGCTGGTGATACAATTTGAGTCAGCATGTCAGGGTTCCACACAACATCCTCAACTCAATCAGAATTCAAGAGAACGAAAGTCCAAAGAATAAGATTTTATTGAGAAACATCGTCCTGGTACAATCTGGTGAATCCCGAATCTAAAGCTTCCAGGATTCCTTCACCCAAGTAAAACTTAAAGTTCCACCCCATTAATTATCACATGCTAATTATTGTCCAACCACTTCAAAGAGGAGTCCAATGACTTCTCAAACACTTCCCATGCAAACAGCAAGAAAGCTCTCATGAGAAGTAACTTGAAAGGAATGAAAACAAGATAAGCAGCTGCCGCTTCTAACTCCCCTTTCGACCGCTCAGCGGCCTTGAAGCAAAAACATGAAATATGTCAAGATATACATAGCCCTAAACTCTACTGTATAAAACGGCCTACACAATATAATGGAACACCCCCCCCCTATAGACAAATGTCCTTTTGGATCTTGACACAGCAAAGTATTAATAAAGTACTTCCTGATGTGAAGATTAGGAATCCAGTTCAGTTAGGACTGGATATGTGATAATTAAAATTGTACCCCATAAATTTACAATGTCTCATACAATTGAGGAGTTATTAATTTCTTGATAATGTTATTGGATAAGGGGCAAAAAAGATTAGAGATACTAAGCTTGATATGATATTTGTGAAAATGATCTCAAAATAAGTTGCTAGCAAACCAAATGTGAGTTGGTGGGTGATGCTTCTGGAAAGAAGGAAAGTGCATAAGAACCTCAGAAGTGAACATTCTGTTTTGCGGAGACCCCAACCCAAGTACCATCTCCCTTACAGACTCCTAACTAGCTGAGGGGTTTGCACAAAACTTGGATCTAGTTGTGGATGATGTTGTTAGCTTACATATTATTATTACATACAGGAGACCACAATACTATTGCATAGTAATAGTTTGACAGGAACTGGATGCAACATTCCAAGTGTGATCTTAGTTGTTCAGTATAAAGCAGTAGTACCACATCACATAATCTTAAAAATAATAATAATACCATCCCTCTATTGATACAGCCTAGGACTTCATTTTTTTTGGCAGCTGCATCACACTGCTGGCTCATGCTTCAGTGGCTATCCAGTAGGACATGTAGATCCATGCATATACCTGTTTTAAAATTAGCAATATTTGTTAAATATATCTCTCTCATGCTATCCTGTCTTTGGAACATTCTCCTCCAAGTGATTAGATTGGCCAAACCTGTTGGTTTTTTTTTTTTTAGCACAAGGAGGTTGAGATGGTTCCCCTCCTTCTCCTTTGAATTACTTTCCAAAAGGAGCTAAGATTAATGGATCCATGTCAAGACCTCATACCTGCCAGGGCTGTAGATTTGGAGCCCACAAATTCTCTTTGCCCTCCTCCCTTTTCCTCCAGGATCTGGAGGAATATGCAGCATTCAAGGTGTGTGCTAGAGTTTTAACAATACTGTAAAAAATGTGATCATTTTTAATTCTTTTTCCTGTATGCTGTAGTGTGTTCTGGGTGCATCTTAACCGGCCTTTCATTGAAAACTTGTGCCTTGAATAAGAACAATGATGATTTGCCATTAGAGGTTCCTCAAGGAGCTGGGATTCAAAGGCATCATAATTTGCCCTTTTTTTCCTCTGATAAACAAAGCTCAAAATACTATGGACATATTTGTATTGTCTTTCCCTCATGGGATGTAATTCCAAAAAAGTTGAGAGGATCCAGACTTTTCCTTCTATGTGTCCTGGCATAGCGTCAAGTGTTAAATGAATGGGAAGAAATCCATTGATGATGCTAACAAATTTTGTAAAGAAAACAAAGATGTTGACTTGTCTCCACTTAGACATGGAATCCCTGAGACGTTCTGTAGGTGTATCTCTTGCCAATTGTTGTGAAATAACAACACAAATCCCATTCCTGACAAGCACAGGAGTCAAACCCCTAATTGAATTCTCTCCCTCCTCTGTCTTTGTAGCAAAGAGACCAACCAAGGTCCATCTGAAATGGAGAAGCAGTTGGAGAATCGCTAGGTAGTGGACTTCTTTTTTGGGGGCCATCCGGTAGAAAAAGGGGAACCGTCTTTTATCACTCAGAGTCTCTGAAGTAGTTGTATAACAAATCTGAAAAAGCAATAAAGAATACTTTGATATATTTGAGGCAGAAGTGAAATTCAGCAAGTTTTAGCAGGTTCACTAGAACTGGTAGTAAATTTTTTAAGCAGTTTGGAAAACCGGTTGTTAGAAGAAATCTCCATTTTCCCCTCCACTTTACAGGGTTAATCCTGTAAGGAAGGCAGGAAAAAAAAAACCATTCTGGTCTTGTTTCTAGCCTAATCTTTATTGCCCTGCTTACAGAAACTGCCCACCCAGTCACATGACACACCCCAGCCACACCCACCAAATCATGCCCACAGAAAAAAATGCCTAGTAAAAAAAATTGAATTCCACCACAGATTTGAGGTCAGATCAAGTCCACAATATTAGTTTTTAACATATCCAATTCATTTCTCATCAACACATTAAGTTATAATTGTATAGTCATTAAGCAATATCATGATACATAATGTATGCCACAAATGTTAATGTTCTTATATGAGGCAAACTAAAAGAAACAAATTAAGTAAAAAAAAGAATAAGTATAAATAATGTATGTGTCACCTCTACAATCTATTACAGATTAATATGTGCAGTTCTCACCTGAAGTGTTTTCTTATATATTTATATATACATTTCTAGAAACTCTTCCATTTCAGTATGCAAAGTTTGAATCTTGAACCTAATGAGGATGTAATCTTTTGGGTCGTTAGTGTAATCTTCTGGGTCGTTTGTGTAATCTTCTGGGTCGTTTGTGTCTTCATTTCTTTTCTATTAGCCTCTTGAATTGTGACAGCTTGGGTAATGTCCTGGGAGGATGGTTGTGATGTAGCATTCTGGGCTTTGGTCTGGCTTCTGGTTTGAGGTCTGGGTCTGTGTTCTT
>JAEANM010022146.1:0-11674 GCA_017656035.1 Myanophis thanlyinensis
TGGCTGCGTAAGCATTTCACTGCATATTGTACCATATATGATTGTGCATGTGACAAATAAAATTTGAATTTGAATTTACCATTCAAACCACTGATACAGTTCCTAGAGGAAATTCCTAGAGATGTTAATTGTAACATGTAAGAATGCACCATTTCTTTTTCTTCTAAATCAGCAAAGACTAACTCATGTTAGTTTTGCTGTGGGTAGTTTACTGTGGTAGTTTACCTAACTTTTCATGCCAATTAATTCATTGTTTGGTTGAAATTAAAATAGACTAGCATTCTAACTATTGTGACAGTTAGTCTCATATATCATTGGCATCCTTGATGCTGTGATACCAGGCAAAATGTAGAACAAGTAATGTCCATTTTCAATAAAATGTATGCCTCAATATTGGTAGAAGCATATTCTCCAACCCATTGATGAAAATATTTTGGCTGCCTTTAACAAGCTTTGACTAGCCTTAGCCTGTAAGACTTGAATTGAGAGGCATCATTTGAAATTTCTGTAGAGAAAAATATACTAGGTGGAGATGTCACCAAATACAAAGTCTTCTCCATATCCTTTTTTCTTTCAAATACTGTCTCCTAGGACAAGTGCACCACTTATAAGCATGCTGATTTCATATTATAGGCCAGTGGTAGCAAACCTTTTATTTACCGAGGGCTGAAATGTATGCACTCTGTGGCGTGCCATCTGCACTTGGGTGCAGCTCCTCCACGTGCACTGCATGTGCAGCTGCACCATCTGCACATGCATGCAGCTTTTGCACGTTCAATGCATGTGCATTGCATGCAGGCACTCACGCACATATGATCAATTGTGTGTGCATGTGCAGGAGAGCTCCGAAGACCAGCTGGATTTCCTGCTGCAATTGTGTGCATGCACTTTGAAGACCAGCTGTCTTCTCCCTGCAATCGTGCATGCATGAACATGCAATCACATGTGTATGCTCAGCTGGAGGTAAGTTGGCTGACAGCTTGTGTGCCCAGCAAGATGGCTCTGCATGCCACCGTGCCATAGGTTCGCCATCACAGTTATAGGCTATTTAACTATTTATAATGGCAGTATTCCAAAAGGGTAGCCTTACATGATGGAACTCTTGGGATCCCATCCCTGGCAGCATGACTTACCTTGAAACATTTGTGCATCTGAGCTTAGGCACTCTTAGAAGTAACTCTCTCAGAAGGAATGCATTTAAAATTTGAAATTGTATCCATAACCTATGCCATGCTTAGCAAGATTTTAAGTTCTTCCTGCCTTCTGTCACTCTGTGATTTTTCCAGTGTCCCAGTTATCTGGCAGTTCTCGTACGTTATGTAACCTTAGCATATAATTTATTTTAATTTGCCCATTTCCTCCTTAATCATGACAGGTGAGGAAAGGTGCTTCTCAATCTGTATAAAAGTTGTGTTTCAAAAAGGGAACAATTGTTTTTTTTTTATTATTATTCTCCAACAGCCTCAACAGGCTACAAAACCACTTTGTTTCCAGGGTGAACTCGAGTGCAATTTTCCAAGGTGATTGAATAACCCTAACCATGACTCATTTATACCAACACCACCTGGATTTCCTGAACAGTACTGAATAGCTTTTCTAGTCTCAGAAGGATGCCTTGGCAATAGTATTCTCTAGGTGGAGTTGAATATTAAATGGACTTCAAAACAGCTGTGGGTTATAGAGGCTTTGGGGAAATTGACTTTTCAAGACAGCATGCTGTATCCCTGGAAGTGATTATCATCTCATTTATTTATGTCTTCCAAGTCTTTTATTGTAGATAAATGTGGATATATAGCAGACTCAAAAAAACTCAAAGTGCCTTTAATGTTGACATTAAACCAGAAAATGATGATACCAAGTCTTTCCTGCTTTTCTCTTTATTTCAGTCCTCTGACTGCCATTTTCCTTTTTATTTATTCATAAACATGAATCCATATTTATTCTTCCCTTTGAAGGAAGAAAATAAATGGAAGGACAAGATAAGGAGTATAGGAAGTGTCAATGTCTTTTGAAACAGGGAGATCGTGTGATGTCTGTCAAGTTTAATATCTTCCTGACTTCGTTTTTTAAGTGGTTTTAAATTAAAGAAAAAAAATAGACGAATGCTGACAGGTCACTAAGGAAAACCTCAACCTCAAACATTGTCTATATTTTCCCAAATAGCTCTGTCATTTATCTAGGATACATGGGGTCTATTACAATATTTTGAATGTCCATCTGCCCAGAAGAAAACAACAATAAACTGGAAGTGGCAGAGACTGCACAGCCAGGACTAAAAAAGCAGTAAGGGTAATCACACATATTTTTTTGTTCCTTCTTACATTAGGTGTTTTGTTTCCAGACATTTCTGGGGCAGCAATTTTAAGAAAACATCTATCATGCAGTCTCACAACTCCTGATGAACTCACAGCCTAGTTCAACTCAAATTACCTAGTTTAATAGAACGGATGGGCTTCTTCTGAATCTTACTCTTTCTTAGAGTAAATGATACATACTGATTCTTTTCTGTCCCTCATTTTTCATTTTTGGAAAGAAGTTATTTTATCAAATAATTTATTCAGCTCTATAAATCAGGTCTGCTCATCACAATAAGATGCATATGAAGTAAAGATACAGGAAGACGAAGTACCTTCCGGTTGTAATCCTATCAATATCTAAGTCTCTTAACATTCAAAGGGTGAAGTGAAAACATAAAAAGAATGAAAAAAAGAAAATGAGAGCTACCAGCAATAAGGTGGACAGACTCAGTTACAGTGCAATGGATGGCATCACTGAAGACTTGACATGCCAATTTAGAGGCAGATCTTCCTGGAAAAAAAACTATGTGGTCAACAAGAGTTGATACCAACTTAATGGTGCAAAAACATCAATCCACAAATCAGAAAATAATACCTGCAGCTATTTCAAAAGAATAAATATTTTTTAATAAAAAGGCCATTTTCATTCTGAAATGGTAAATAACAGTCTAGTTGATGGTCTCAAAATAAACTAGAAATAAGTTCCCCAGAAAGAATCTATGGTAGACTGGACATCTCTGAACGATGGCATTGGGGTAGAGATTTGTGGCAAGATGGTAGATTTAGGTTGCGGTTATCATTCTGGATGAAGGAGAGATCATTAGACTAACCATTTGTATTCTAGATGGCTGCTCCTTGGGAGTGGACTTTGAGAGCTGAGGTTTTTGGGATCTACTCATGAGTTGAACTGCTGGGAGTCAAGGAATTTCAATCAGGCTCATATCTATAATGCAACCTATATGGATATAAGATATGTATGAACCTCATTTTCTTAAATACTTTTGGATGTGTTTAATTTACAGCTAAAGAGAGTTTATCTGTCTGGCAGGAAAAGAGAATTCTGCTTGGAATCAGGAATGTTGCAGCCTATCCACTCAATTGCTTCATTTTCATCATTACATTTTATTTTTTTAGTCAATCCGATTTATATAGCTAACATTTTCAATGGTTAAAATGGTTCTAGCTTGCTTTTAAAAAGCACAAGTCAGTTTAAATGTTAACACTGGGTAACCTTTTCCAAAAATGTAGGAATATAGTGGTGATCTTTTTCTGAAAGACCAAAAATCAATGATTAGTTAAAATATTATATGGTGAAGACAGTTTGAAGCCTTTGAGATGTTTTAGATCCCTTGCTTGCCCAATTTAAGAACAAATTACAGGGTAGTGTTTTTCCAGTGAGACCAGTCTATCAGGACAACCTGGTCTACCCAAATATGGGACAGAGCATACTGCTTTCCCAAACTACAGGGTACCACTCCACTCCATCCTAGCCCAGCAGGCTCCAACACAGTCATGAAGACAACTGACTTTTACTCATTGTGTGAATATTTATTTCACTGTCTGAAAAAATTCTGTCTGCCACTTTACTGACATTACTAAAAACATTCCCCAAATTGTGTGTTTCCTTCTCAGTCTATTACTAAATCTATTGCTGCTACTACTTAGCATTTTAGTCAATCTATTACTGGTTGTGTGAGTTTAAAGGATTTTAAATATTTGACTTTTCACATTTATTCCTTACACTTCATAGGACTCAACAGTTTAACCCTGAACTACAAATATTCTCTTCTACTAGAAATACCATTGCATGCAAGCAAGAACTGGTGGGACCATAAAAGACAAAGTAATAGAAAATGAAAAGGCTAAAGTCCCCTGGGACTTTAGAATTCAATCAGGCAAACAGCTTCCATGTAACACCCCAGACTTAGTAACTGTCAATGCGAAAGACAAAAACAGTCTATATAATAGATGTTACAGAACGATGTCTCTGGACATCTTCTGTCCAGAGATGACAGAATAGAAGACAAAGAACTGGACAAAACCACAAAATACAAAAGACCTGTGAGTAGAAGCAAAACAACCATGGGAAAAAAAGCAAAGATATTATCAGTAGTAATAGGCACTCTGTGTAAAATCCCAAAATTTCTGAAGCATTACTTGAACATCATGAGCATTGACAAAAATCAGCACCAGTCAATTGTAGAAGGTAACTTTACTTGGAACATCCTGCTATGATATCTTTTAACGCCATCAAAAAACATCTGTCTATCCTGGGTTCTTGGAAAAAGATAGGTTGATAAACATTGCCTGGTCCAATCTAAGTATCTGGCCGACTGTGCGACCAATCATAATACAGAGAATGCCTGGTATCAGATACCCAAATAATCAGATACTTGAGCCAGCCAAACATTCTCAAACCAAATACTTTATTCAACTTGCTGAATTAGGCCAGATTTATGAAGATTCTTTTTGCAAAAAGTTATTCCCTTCAGTTGAAGGAACAAGTAGCCTTTTACACTACTGTATATTTAAATGGAAAACTATTAATGCCTGGTATCAAACATATATCACTGGACAAATTTTATGTATTTTTTTTTTACCAATCTCAGTCAAATACTTTGTAACAGTAAACTGAATTCACCAACAATTCTCTCCCACTTACTTTGGAGACTAACAGATATTAGTTTAGAATAGAATAGAATGGAATTCTTTATTGGCCAGGTATGATTGGACACACAAGGAATTTGTCTTTGGTGCATATGCTCTCCATGTACATAAAAGGAAATGGTACGTATGTCAGGAATCATAAGATACAACACTTAATGATAGTCATAGGGTACAAATAGGCTATCAAATCATACTAGGAAACCATAATCAGTATAAATCATACAGACTTATACAACAACTTATAGTCATAGTGGAAGGCGATGGGTGATGGAACGATGATGAGAATAATAGTAATGCAAACTTAATAAATAGTTTGACAATGTGGAAGGAATTATTTGTTTAGCAGAGTGATGGCATTTGGGAAAAACTGTTCTTGTGTCTAGTTATTCTTGTGTGCAGAGCCCTATAGTGTCATTTTGAGGGTAGGAGTAGAAACAATTTATGTCCAGGATGTGAGTGGTCTGTACATATTTTCCCAGTCCTCTTTTTGACTTGTGCAGTATACAGGTCCTCAATGGAAGGCAAGTTGGTAGTAACTGTTTTTTTCTGCAGTTCTGATTATCCTGTCTTGTTGGGTTGCAGAACCAAACCAGGCAGTTACAGAGGTGCAGATGACTGACTCAATAATTCCTCTGTAGAACTGGATCAGCAGCTCCTTGGGCAGTTTGAGCTTTCTGAGTTGGCGCAGAAAGAACATTCTTTGTTGCGCTTTTTTGATGATGTTTTTGATGTTAGGTGTCCATTTAAGGTGCTGTAATAGAACCTAGAAATTTGTTTAGTTGATATTTCAAACTTTGTTTGCATTTGGAATATTATACATTTGAATAGGTAAATTGACTTATCATCAATTATTTTACCATAGTGTCAATATGGTTATAAATTGTATTACTCATCAATTAATAATAAGGATTTAATCCTGTGTCCTTCAATCTCTTCTATCATAATGTGTATCTGTAGATTGCCATTGAACTGGAATTTCATCCATTCAATTTCACAGAGGAAAGAAAATTGAGTCTATATATTTTTATCTGTAAAATGTTGGAATCCAGGTCATTAATTTAATATTTAGAAATACTGGTGAGATATATGAGAATAAATTTCACAGATACATTATTCATTCTGGCATCATCATATCATTCTTTTAATGCAGCAATTAACATTTCTTATAAAACTATTTATAATTTCACTTACATCTGCATAGTTCTAATAGTTTAAATATCAAATATTTCTCTCTATCTGAAGGACAAAAAGGAATACATCTCAAACTTATCTCTCTATCTGAAGGACAAAAAGGAATACATCACAAACTTATCTTACAATCCTTTTACATTTGATAGACGTTTCTGATTCATACCTGATATAAATTTCTAGATAATGGCCATATTCTAAACTGAGTGGTTTTTAATCCCTGAACAAATATATATATATATATTCAAAGAATTTTAATCTTTCTCATTAATTTTCCTTTTAGCACTTTCTTACAAGTTCTCTGAGAAAAGTGAGCCAAGCTTTTTACATAGGTATAAACTTTAAGAAGAACCAATATGGAGCAATAATTATCAGAATAAGTCTTGGAATCTTCTGAGGTAATATGAGGTTATCATGATAGACTAATATAGATTCATACCATGGATGTGTATTGTCCATAAAGTTTGGTTCTGATCCAGATTCAGTATCTAGAATAGCTTTATTACACTGTGGCCCATTCAGAGGTTGCCCGGTTTGATTCTAGAATGAACTGATAATGAAACATTTTAATTCAGAAATCAAATATTATTATGGGTCATTGAACCAGATGTTGTTAACTGGTATGTAATACAAAGGACAATGTGACCTAACTTGATAGAAAGGCATAATAAAAAAGTCTGTAAACATGTAGCTTCCTTGACTGTCAACAGCATAGGGATGTTACAGGCTACAAATGTAAATTTTATGACCGCAAATGTCCAAAAACCATATGGTGATAATGTTCCTTGGGGGAAAAAAATCTTCAAAAATATAGAGCTGTGAGAGGAAAGCTATTCTATTTTGAAACTAGGCTATGTTCCTATCAGTTTAAATGCATTGTTGCTATATGGGTGGAACTCTCATACTTTTGTTTTGTAACAATGAAAAAAATGTTTAAACATTCCATATAACTGAACCATTGATAAGCATGATGCTTGTTTTGATAGAGAATTCTCTGTGCAAATTCATACTGTTTATTGGCATGAAATATACTGTAAAATGTATATTTTTACAGTTTTATTTCATTCCTTTCAATTCACTAGAATAAAAAAATGATTTGTATTTTCCCACTGTTGCACCATACAATGAAATATTCTTCCTATTCTAGTAAGATGGGTGATTTCACCTTGGGCAGCTACAACATTATAAATCAAGTTCCTATTGTTACAACAGAAGAGAACGAGATATTGTGTGTATGTGTGTGTGTACATATATGCTTGTGTGCATACATCTGTGTGTGTATATGTGTGTGGTTTTTTTTTTTCTTTCTTTCCCTAAAAACAAGATGAAAGCATTTGAATCATATTTAAACTTTATCAAATGTAAGGGAAATGTACTTCTTGGATTTTAAATTGGACTGGAAATTTAACAGATTGGATAGATCTTAAAATTGGAAGAAATGAAGTCAATTTATCATGCATTGTTAATCCCTATTCATTACAAGTTGTGTTACACAGAGAGCTTTTTTTTTTTCATTTTTTGTAGCTTGCAGAAGTAAAAATAAAATTCCACTTATATAAAGTTGCCTATTTTTATTTTATTTTATTTGTAAATTTGAACTGCTGAAATTATATTTTAGAAAATCAATTCTCATTCAGTCTGATTCATGGTGTGATTTACTCATTTCACATCCTTGGCTAACGCTATGCCAGTTACATTTCTCAGAATATTTGCCCTCCTCTAAAGTGCTTGGTCACAGACAAAATGGAAAGACTGTCTTAGGATCCGGAAATTAAGCACTACTTTCAGCTAGAACCTTTAACATCATATTCTATTTAAATCTGCAGTTGTAATATATTTATTTCTTCAAGTCCTTTTCAGTCACTGCTTTGGTTTCCAGATTAAATGTATTTTGTAAAAGGGAACAAGAACTGCAGGAAAGAAAGAGCTCAGGCCTACTGTTGATTTTCTTTGCTGCTGTTAAATTGCCTTTTCATCAAAGGGCAGTTTGGTTTTTGTGTACCTGTATGCTTTCAAGTCAGCATGAACTCCTGGTGACTAATTGAGTCAGTGAAAATGAGTTCAGAAGTGGTTTGGTTTGCCATTGTTCTCTTCCTAGAGTTGAGAGAAATGGACTGGCCCAAGGTTCCCCATCTGGCTTTATGCCTAAGAGCAGACAAGGTCTCATGGTCTCCCAGTTTCTAGCTTGGTGCCTTAACTACTATACCAACCTGGCTCTTACTGTATGTCATTATGCAATATATATCGCACAGCTACAGAAATATATCTCCATTTCTCAATCTGTGATCATTCTTCAATGCTTACCCAAGTTAATCTGTCACATTTAACTACTATTCTTCATTCAAGATCAACAAGAGGTCAAGACTTGTTCTTGTGGGGTCTTCTATCACTTTCTTCTTCCTTCCTTCTAGTCTTCCTGTCTTCATTAAAGATTGTTAATTATTTTTGCATCAATCCATGAATTTTGCAACTACAAAGGAAAAGAAAACAAAGAACATAAAGGAGCTTTTAAAAGGATACTTAAAAATATTGTACAATTAACGTTTCCAAAACACATTAATATACATCTGATTCCTGATGAATGTACACTGTTGTACACTGAGAGCATATGCACCAAAGACAAATTCCTTGTGTGTCCAATCACACTTGGTCAATAAAGAATTCTATTCTATTCTATTCCCCACCCACCACCCCCTTTTCAAATGAGAATTTAAATAGGGGTGCTCGCAAGCAAAGATTTTGGCGTGGCGACTGTCTAAATCACACACACAAGTCTGTAGAAAAGAAAATCAGGTTGAAAAATGAAAGAGGTTGCTCTCTCTTTTTCTCACCCTTACAATGACGGCACCTTAACATCTCCAGCAAAGCTACACAATGGGAGATTTTGAACAAATAAAAAGGAGTACCTCTTTCACACAGTAAGCGGCTCGGCTTTGAAGTTCACTTCCAAAAATAAAGCTTGGATGGCTTAAGAAGAAAACATTAACAATACCTGCAACATAAGGCTACTTATAGCTATGAATCAGTTGGGCAGATGACATAGCTGCTGTTTTAACCCTGAAATGTTCTTGAGTTCAAGATGCCAAATCCCAGCCTGGATTCACAAAAGCCTTTTGTCAACAAGAGAGAAGTTTCCCTCCTTTTTTTTTTTTTTTTGCAAAACCTAGAGGAAAAAGAAATGTTTTTACTGAGAAAATAAGACCAGCATTTCTGCTTGTGATAAAGAAGCAAGAAATATACTGTATTATTGTCATACAGGCAGAAAAAAGTATGTGAAATAACAACGTATTGAACCTGTGGAGGTGCTTCAACAAGAGAAGGCTGGCTATGAACCAACAGTCCAACTGCTGTCTCATATACATGAGTGTCCATCGGGAGGTCAAAAAAGTCACAATTGACAATTCCTGGCAAAATCCTTATGGGGAAGTTTTCAGCTTCTGTCTCAGCTCTTGATTGAACATTGACAACCAGTATTCTTCCAGTTACAAACTCAAAACTTCAGCACCAGATTTTAATTTCCTTCTTTCTGCTGAAACCCTGCCAGTTTGCACCAATCAGTTACTCTTTTAATTATTTCTTAATACTACAGCTACTAAGTAGGTTGCCTTTAGGTTCTCCTCAACTTACAACCATTTGTTTAATGATTGTTCAAATTTAGAACTGCACTGAAAAAGTGACTTATGACCAGTCCTGACACTTAAAATCATTGCAGCATTTCCACAATCACCGGATAAAAATTTACGGTTTATTTCAGTAATGTACCGTCATTTATGATGAGATATATCTAGATATACAGTAAATTGTCATTTCTTTCTAATACAAACTAAACACCCTGAAATATGACTTTGAAGAGCAAACTGATGTACATCTGTTACAGCTATGTAGGGTACTAATATGCACCCAGCATTCAAAGTACTATTGTAAATTATTATGCACTTAACATTTTGGGGGGTGAGAATCTTGGGTTACATAGACAACCTAGGGCTGCAGATAATAGAGCAGGTTACCAGTACTCTTTTTCATAAAAAGTGTGATGTTGGAATGGCTGCGGTTAATATCCCACTAGACAGAATTTTTTAGACGTTAGACTTAACTTGTTGTTGTTAGCATAAAATCAACACTTTTAATATTAGTCATGAACATTGATCCAATATTTGGGAAGATTTGAATATTTTGGTATTGGTTTTATGTTATATTACGTAGAGACCCTTTTGGTTCTATAAATTAAAATCAAAATTCCTGATTCTAAAAATTGAGCTAGTTCCATTAATCAGTGTTTTTCAAGTGGGCAACTGTAAGATGTATGGACTTCGTTTCCCAGAATTCAAAAGCTCTGGGAGTTGAAGTCCACACATCTTGAAGTTGTCAAAAAGTTGCCAAGTTTGAAAACCCTGCTCTCAATGGAGCTGTTGGAGTAAATATCCAAAGCCAATATCTCTCAAGAATGGGACAAAGGAATTAGTGACTGGTTCAGTGGCTGAAGAAACAAGCTTGGAAGATAAATGAAGGTCTTTTTTTTCTGTGTGTTGAACAGAGAAACCAAGGACTATCTCAAGAAACCTATGATGTATGTCATCATCATCATCATTACCACCATCATCATTTTAGTCATTGTCTATCCTCTGCAGGATGAAGGCTTCTTTCACATGTTTCCAACCAATATGGTCCTGAGCTTTCTTTTGCCAATTGGGCCCACCATGATTGCTGATGTCATTGACCCATTTGATAAAAAGCATCCATGAAAGAGATCTAAAATCAGATGATGTACGTGCTTCCCTAGAAATCTGATAAGTTTGGCTATGTGGATCACATCTGGCCCACTATGGAGAGTTATGATGAAAATGCCTGCAGAAGGCGTTTATTTAATTTATTAAAAAGATGTGTTTGGATGCCCATTTTAAAGCACTGCTCTGGTTGGCTCAGAGCAATGTTCTTACAAATAGGACTGCCATTCTGCTCCTGTCTTTAGAATCAAGGTGCCACTTTTCTCTGGTGTTTCTGCATAAACTATTTCTTTATTAAGTTTATCTGCCGCCCATCTCACCACAAGGTGAAAGTATGTTATGTTCAAAATAGCAAATTTCCCCAAGCTATTTTTCAAGCCTCTGCCTTGACTTTCCTGTTGAAAAGTTAACCACAGGTAGACCTTGACTTCCAATCCTTCATTTAGTGTTGACCACTCAAAATTAAAATGGCACTGAAAATAAGTGACTTGTTACTGCTTTTCACATTTATAACCATTGCAGCATCCCCATGATCATGTGATCAAAATTGGACAACTGACTGATATTGACTATTGCAGTGTTCAGGGATCGTGTGATCAGCTTATGTAATTTTCGGTCATCTGCACCTCTATAACTGTCTGGTTTGGTTCTGCAAAAGACAGACATTACAGAGGATAATCGGAACTTCAGAAAAAACAGTTACTATGAACCTGCCTTCTACTGAGGACCTGTATACTGCACGAGTCAAAAAGAGGGCTGGGAAAATATTTAAGGACCAGTCACATCCTGGACATAAAT